>CM073133.1:20572397-20872397 GCA_037039145.1 Fundulus diaphanus | reverse complement strand
CATATAGCAGTTTATAAACTACGACTTTTCAAAACCTTCACGTATCTTCACACCTGTAAGCTCCCAAATCTTAAAGCTCTTACAGTTTTTTTCCTCCTATTGAAATGGATAATTCTACGTTCTTATCTTATTTTTCATCTTTTACAGAGAGACACTGCCAGCCCATTATTAACTGCATCATCAACAGCATCTGACTGGGCAATTAGGGTGAGCCAAAACAGACCTTTAAGAATACTCTCAAGAAGAATGAATGAACTCGTTTGTCGTCTAAATGCTTTTATATTCTCTTCTAGCCTGATGAAAAAGGGAAGTTCGAGGCAATTTTTGAAAGTCTGTCTCCTGTGAATGGTCTCCTCTCCGGTGACAAGGTCCGACCTGTTTTGATAAACTCCAAGCTACCTCTGGATGTGTTGGGAAAGGTATTATACGCAGTAAATAGCGCTGTGTGGTTGTTTAAAGTTTCAAAGCAATCAGATCTTAAGCATTTTTTTGTTTAACAATAGATTTGGGACCTTAGTGATGTGGACAAAGATGGACATTTGGACAAAGAAGAATTCACAGTGGTATACCTGGATCTTTTGCATCTTCCACAGTTCCCTCAGGAGAAATTTACCATGTATAAATTTGTAATGATGTTTATGTTTACCATGTTCCAGGCTATGCATCTGGTATACCGTACCATGGAGAAGGAGCCTGTCCCAAGCAGCCTACCTTCTTCTCTTATCCCACCTTCCAAAAGAAAGAAATCTGCGCCTGCGCTTCCAGGCGCCGTGGCCGTGCTGCCCGCCTTGTCCGGCCTTGGGTCCAGTCCGGCTGCTCTCAAAGAGAATCTGCGGAGCTCTCCTTCTATGAGAAGCGCCACTCCTCCTGTGGTGAGCGCTGCTTCTGCCATGGGTGGCATTACTCCCCTCAACCCCAGTGCTGTCAACCTGTCTCCAAAACACTCCTTTAAATCCAGCCCAGCATCCGCTCCAGCGGTACGTTAACTTGTTTGTCTATCAGTCTTATCATTCTTAGTGCATCAGAAACACTTGAACTGATAATTTTCTGTTATTTATATCTGATATCCATCCATCTATCCATCTATATATATCATATATATATATAGATACATCTATCTATCTATCTATCTATCTATCTATCTATCTATCTATCTATCTATCTATCTATCTATCTATCTATCTATCTATCTATCTATCTATCTATCTATCTATCTATCTATCTATCTATCTATCTATCTATCTATCTATCTATCTATCAAGCTTTATATTGGGTCTTTCTAAAGAACAACTAAAGTGTTTAGACATGAAAAGTCAGCTCTTCTACCTAATTTTGCTCCCTATTTTTGGACATTATTTATTTTAGCTTTTAATATGTGAGTAAATTGGGTTTAAATCGATGCTTTACTCACTGCATTGGTTTGTTCAGCTAACCTTAGGCAAAAACTTGAATCAGTTAGAAAAATCTTCCTTTTCATCCTATTGGCTCCTCCCTGAGTAAGTGTTACAGGTGCTGACCGTGGAGGGACCAGTGTGTCATGTATTAACCTTACTGTTGCTAACAGTAAGACTTGTTTTACCACATTGTTGAGGGCGTTGTATGAGGGACAGTTTGTTTCTCCTGCAGGGATTTTTTTTCACCCGTGACTTTTAGAGAAACAGGTTTCTTTGAAAGGGAAGCAAGTGGTATCACCAAAGTACTTGGGACTCGGCTTAAATTAAAGTAAATGTAGTTGTACCGGCAGGTTATATCGAACCAACATTTCACTGGAGATGATTGGTCACAAATACCACAATGTGTGATAATGGTTAGGATAGGTTGTGAGGTTAGAATCCTAAAAAATATTTGACGGTGATATCACCATCGTAAACAGTTTTAAATCTTTCAGTCTAGATACACCTGACATTGAAGTAGAACTTCAAAAGAAACACTTTAGGACAAATACACTTTGGCTACAGAGGGCTTCAAACGTACCAAACCATCTTCTGTCTTATTGGAGTTTTTTTTTCCTCTTTCTTAATTAAATTTACATCCTACAAACAAACTGAAGTGTAAAGACACTGTCAGAAATGTACACTCCTTATGTAGTAGCCTATTGCTAATTTGCGATTCTAGTTTTTGCTTATAGGATATGAAAAGTTGGTCCAGTTTTGAGTTGAATTAAAAACAACAACATAAAGAGCCTTACAAAAGTACCTTTTGAATGTTTGCACTTTTTTCACATACAGCCACAAACTTCAATGTTTTCACTGAGTAAACCTCCACAAATATCACTTTTCTATTTGTGCCATAGACAGTCTATTAAATTAAACTGTAGACTTGAATATGATTCATTTTAAAGCAGGGGTCTCACACACCAATCCTCAGGGTGGCCACTCTACTGAAACCTTTTGATGTGTATCTGCTTCAGCACACTAGAGACAAACAATCAGATCATTTGCTCAAGGCTGTAGAACTTGATGACATTCTGAGGAGGTCACTTGGGCTTTTGATTTAAGGGGGCTGCGTCTAAAGTTTCAGGACACAGACCCTGAAGGGAGGTTAGGAACCACGTTGTGCTGCGATGACCTGAACCATCACCAGTCCCAAGCCTTTTGCAGCCTGCATGTTGTCTGCAAGTATTGCTCTGTATTCCCATCCAGCTCTGACCAGCCCCTGCTGAATCCCCTCAGCATGATGCTGCTGAGGGAATTCCCAAAAAGTGGAATTTTGGCCGTATCTGACCATTCTACCTTCTTCCACGTGTTTGCTGTGTCCCTCAT
This sequence comes from Fundulus diaphanus, assembly GCA_037039145.1. Classification (NCBI taxonomy): domain Eukaryota; kingdom Metazoa; phylum Chordata; class Actinopteri; order Cyprinodontiformes; family Fundulidae; genus Fundulus; species Fundulus diaphanus. The sequence continues at coordinate 20,869,635 of CM073133.1, read as the reverse complement.
GTGGATTGTCACTGTAAACAGGACTCCCTCTGGTCACTCCTCTATGTTAGCGCCTGACTAATAGCTGTCCGGTCAACAAAGCAACGGAAAAATTTCAGGGGGTTTTAAATCCTTTTACAGGGTGCTATAAATCAGTGCACGTTGCATGGGCAAACTGAGCATATGTTACCGTACGGTCCTTGCTGAAGATTAAAAGCCTGTTTTCATAGTTTTTGTTGTCTTTTGTTCCCACCAGGCTGCAGTGAATTGGGTGGTACCGGTGGCCGACAGAGAAAAATACAAGGAGCTTTTCAAGACAACAGACACTGATGGCGACGGCTTCATCTCAGGCACTGAGATCATCGAGATCTTCATGCAGTCCAACCTCTCCCAGACAATGCTGGCGCAGATATGGTGAGACCACCGCTCAGTTGTTCTTTCAGATGTTTGCAGGGGCTTAAGAAAAAAAACCAACTACACACCGAAATGCATTTCAAATTCAGACGCCATTTCCACGTTGAAAGGAATTGCAGAAAAACAACACAATCAGTATCAAAGTGAAAAGTGTTTTATTATCTACATAAGGTACAGAGTAGCTGCATATTTGCATCTCAAGGATGTCAAATTTTTCCTTACACAGTTTTGTGGCTCGTAAACACATAAATTTGTTGGTGCTCCCTGGTAAAGATGTTTGAGATGCCTTAAAATAAAGTAATCTTTTACTTTGGTAGCATAGTCTCACATTAAAGAAGTGTAGAACATTAATTTAAGTGTGTTCATCCAGTGGGGGTCAAATCCACATTTACCCTACTACCCCTTGCTGTGCGTTCCCACAAGATAAACAAGTCTGCGTCTGACCAAGTGGACAATACCTAAGAAATCATTTTATACCCCTTGGAAACAAAGATTACAAAGGAAAAAGCACTAAAAGCTGTTCCAGAATTTAAAAAAAGTATACATTTTAAATCAATTCAAAATTAAACTAAAATGTTCACTGCCTGCCCTTACAGCACATTGTCTCTATGGAAAGACGGCATTTTTGTTTGAGCTAGCCATGAACCTGATCAACAATAAAATACAGAGACCTAAACAGGGTTTCCTCTAGGATTTTTCTAAATTGTGTATTGTTGTTTTTTTGTTTTTTTTGGGGGGGGGGGCAGGGTGGTAGATGGCCTCATTGTCTGATTTGCATATTTGTTTGTGCATTTGTTACCCAGGCTGCAGGAATAAGAAGCTTTTTCAAAGACAGAAAAGTGATTAAATGTGTTGGGAGCAACAAATGACCTTGATGACATGATTTAGCAATTTGAATACATTGCCTGAATCCACACTACATAAAACAAATTGTACAAAAAAAGGAAGTTATCAGAGGCACACAGAGTGAATGAGGTGTATGAGTGATTGAAGGTGAATCGAATTCAGGGAATCATTTTAGTGCAACAGTTTCAAAGACAAAAGGGACTACTTTAAAAACTATTACTTTAAAAACTTACTTCATGTTTATTACCCGCTCATGTTTATTACAGTATTTTTGTGCATGCATGATTCATTTCGCCGTGAGTCCCACCTCTGCTTTGCTCTGACTGCATGCGAGGCTTTCAGGACCAGGCAGCAGCAGCGGTGGTGTGCCTGTGAGACAGCGCTGAGGGAAGTAGGAATGGGCACAGCTCTGCCTAAAGACAGCGACTCCAGAACGATTGGTGCTTTCACGTAAACATGCCTATGCAAATTCTCAGTAAACCTTTTCTGTGTTACTGGCAACTTTCACTTAAAGTTGCCAGTAACACAGAAAAAGTCGCTAAACTTGTTGCTAGTCGCTTTTTCAAAGAAAGTCGCTTGAGGGGTCTGAAAAATTGCTAAATATAGCAACTAAGAAGCTAAATGGGCAACACGGCAACGTCGTCTCTAGTTTTCCTTCCCTCCTGAGAGCAGCGCAGCACAGTAGCCGCTAGCAGCTTTGCAGCAAGACAGGAAGGAGCAGGCAAGGTTGGTTTTTCAAAATAAAGTACATTTTAACGTTTCATGAAATTTAAATTGATTTCAAACTCTGATTATGGTTAATATAAGTGCTCAAATATAGGCTATACGTAATATAGCATATATGTATATATGTGAGTAAGCTTTATTTATATTGCACCTTTCACAGGATAAAAACCACATAGTGATTCACAATAAAAACAACCATAATACAACACAAAATAAAAAGATAAAAAGATAAAACAGCATAAATGCAACATCATAGCATAGTTAAAAACTAGTTATAATCCAGTGGGAACAAGTGGGTCTTCAACTGCTTCTTACAACAATGAACAGAGTCAAGACAGCGTAAAGATAAAGGCAACACATTCCACAGTCTGGGGCCACAGACTGATCCCCTCTGGCCCTGAAATTAGTTCATGGAACCATTAACAGCCTTTGGCTGGAGGATCTCAAGCTACTAGAAGGGGAATATGGTTGTAAAAGGTTGGTAACATAAGCCTGAGCTTGACCACTCAGGACTCTAAAAGTAAATACTAAAACTTTAAAATGAACTCTAAAATGTATTGGTAGCCAATGTAAAGAGATTAACACTGGGGTAATGTGCCGTCTTTTTCTTGTGTTGGTTAAAAGTCTTGCAGCAGCATTCTGCACTAACATAAGAAGATCTTTCTTATTCAAACACATAAAAAGGCTGTTAAAATAGTCAAGAGGAGATGAAATAAAAGCATGAATAATTATCCCTAATTCAGCCTTTGACACCAAAGTTCGAAGCTTAGAAATATTTCTTAGCTGATTAATCTGCATAAATGACACTCTAGTGCCATGGCAGAATCAAAAATTATGCCACGGTTTCTGAGGCTTGGTTTGACAGAAGAGGCCAATACACCAGTGTGTTTCCGTCTTATCAGCGTTTACCCGCAATTAGTTGTCACAGAGCAACTGTTTAATATCATCAACACAGTTTATCAAGCAGGACAACTAAAAATATTCAGTAGGCTTAAAAGAACAATAGAGCTGAATGTCACCAGCATAGAAATGATGATGTATAGCTCATATGCTTTACATTGTTTTGACATATCTATATTTTTTTAACTTAATTCTGAAGGTGTGGCGGCTTTTATTTTGCCGTGGCGGGCCGCCACCGTCAATTACATGTAGCGGGGAGCCTGCGGAAATAGCTGAAAATATGGCAAAAATAATATAAAGCCACCAATATCGAAGACAAAAACAGTCAAATTAAGTTTTATACTCTCAGGAGTTTGTTGATATTATTCGTCCACAAACATTCATAGCTACGTTACCTCGATGCCATGAAGCTGTTGCTCTGTGGGTTGCCCATGATCCCTTGCTACTCATACTGACTCCAGGTGCAGACCAAACAGCAGGTGGTGCTGTTGTCCCTTTTTAGCCGGATTTAGATATAGTGTCAACCTATTTTCAGACATCCCTCCACCACCTAATTGATTGCACACAATATCACCGCCTTTTGAATAGAATTAATCTTGCAGGTTGTTCAAAATGGCAGAAAATATGAAAGCATCTTAAGCACCATCTTAATCACTTGAGTTATGCTGGTACTAATTCTCATAAAAAATTAGCAGCGTTTTTCTCTTTTAAGGGGAAAAACTTTCTTCCTTTCCACAGGGGACTCGCTGACACAAAACAGACAGGCAAGCTGACCCCAGAGCAGTTTGCACTGGCCATGCATTTCATCCAACAGAAGGTGACTAAAGGCGTCGACCCTCCCTCTAATCTCACGTCGGACATGATCCCCCCGTCAGAGAGGACTGCAGCATCAGCAATGGGCCTTGTGAGTCCTGACTCCGTCTTTCTAAGCTCTTCTCACGTCAGTTTCTTACGAAGACGCTTGCCATCTTTTCAATTGAGGCCCTGCAAAAGCATTTATGAGTAGTTTGTTCAAGTTCTGATCAGGCCCAGCTGAAAATGAAGTTTCCACATTGTCAAACGTTGAAACGTTTCACAGCGATTTGATGATGCGCTGTGTTGAATACAGGCCAACAAATTGACTAAGGCTACGTTCACACTGCAGGCCTTAATGCTCAATTCTGATTTTTTTTGTGAAATCTGATTTTTTTTTTTTTTTTTTTTGCGCGTCGTTCACATTTCCAAATATATGCGACTTGTATGTGATCTCCTGTGTGAACTGAATTCATACAACTGAAGTGTCCCGCATGCGCAGTTGAGGACGCGATGACGTCACATGTAGCAAGCGTGCTCAGTGTTATTGCGGAAGTAAACATGGATTATAATGCTGCTGTGCATTTTGCGATCTTTAATTTATTTTCTAACCGGAGCTTTCTCTCCATTGGCTGCTCTCCTCATTGTTGTCCAAAAGTGTAGTTTTTCTTCCCGCTTCTGCATAGCAGGACGCAGATTAGTGACGTTTGTCGAGTATCAATGACGTGTAGGTCGGATGAATGCGACCTGGCCGTACAGACACAGGTCGCATTTGAAAAGATGAGATACGTATTGGATTCAGGACCACATATCCAAGTGGCCTGGGTTGCATTTGAAAAATCTGATCTGTGTTGTTCAGACTGTCATTAAAGGTCAGATACAGGTCGCATATGGGCACAAAAATCGGAATTGGGTGACTTCAGGGTGCAGTGTGAATGTAGCCCAAGTCGCTGCTTCTTTAGAAATACTCTATGCAAACTGCTTCTGCTTCTCTGCTGCAGGGGTACCTCGCATAAGTTTTCATACCTCTTGTTCACAGTTTGTCCCATAACAACCACAAACCTCATTGTATTTTGCAGGGATTCTGTGTGATAGGCCGACACAAGTTGGTGCATAATTGTAAAGAGGAAAAAAGGGACGTGTATCAAAAAAAATTTGCGTGCGGTATGTAACCCCCTTTACTCTGATACCCCATTATTAAATCCAGGCTGAAGAACTACCTTCGGGTGCCTCCTAATTAATAATCGAAGTCCACATGGGTCTATTTTTCATCTCAGTGTCTTAGAAGTTTGTTACTGAACGTTGGTGAACGAATGAAGAGCATCATGAAGACTGAGGATCAGCAGGAAGGTCAGGGAGGAAGTTGTTGAGACAGGGTTAGGTTATAAAATAGGATTGGGTCATAAAACCGTATTTTCCAAACTGACAGAGCTGACAAGGAGAGCATCACCCAGAGAAGCAGCCAAGTGATAACTCTGGAGGAGCTGCAGAGTTCCAGAGCTCAGGTCTGTTAACATCCATTAACAGGACAGATTTTCTCACAGAGTAGCTGTGCATGTCACATTTATGGAAAACTGGCCAGAAATAAAACCGTTCTTAAAAAAAAAACACTGAGAGTTAATTTTAAAGTTTGCTCCATGTTTTGTAATAGAGCCACAGCTGATCAGAAAATGTCTGGTGGTGGTGGCGGCGTAATGCTGTGGGGATGCTTTTCTTCAGCAAGGACACTGGAACTTGTCAGAGTTGATGGGAAGATGTATGGAGCTAAATACGTGGCAATCCTTAAAGATGCTCCACGTCCAGCAGGACAACTAGCCCAAGCATACAGCTAGAGGTATATGGGAATAGTGTAGACCATGTCGGTCTTTGTGTTATGGTCCAGAAATAAGTCAAATTCTAATCAAATTAAAATCACTCTCCAGACATTAAACCTGACTGGGCTTTAGCTGTTATAAGAACTGGCAGAAATGTCGGTCTCTGATGAGCACAGCTTGCAGTCACAGTCAAAAGGGGTTCCACAAAACAATTAACCCAGAGGTGTTAAATAAAGATGTGTGCCACGTTTTTTAGATTTGGTTTGTAGAAGCGTCTGATGAGCATGCATCACTTTCATTCCCCTTCATGACTAGTCATGTGTTGGTTTGTTACATAAAAGCTCGAAATTCATTGAAGTTTGTGGTTGTATGACATTAACAGGAAAGAAAAGTTGGAAGGGGATGAATACTTTTGTGGGCCTCTGTTTCGTAGTTTTAAATGCTGAGCTCTGCTTTCTTGTTCTCCAATGCATGACGGTCTAATGCTTGTACTTTTGAGCCCTTTTCTATCCTGTCTATCAGAGCTATATGGGGATTCTTCCTTCTGTGAGACCAGACCTGGTTTCCACAGCTAGTATGCGCAGAGTGAGTATTTGTGTGTGTTGCCACCAGGTGGCGCTGTTGCTCCGTCACATGTTGTGCCCTGAGTGTGAGAATAAGAAGAAATGGCTGCGCTTAGAGGCTGACCTGTTAGACCAGCTGGTGATTCTTTAGCAAGTCTTTCTTGGTAGTAGGCCTTGTTTTGTTGTTGTTGTTTAAATCGTCTGACTTTTTTTTATTGCTTTCAACACAGATTTTTAAACTTTTGACAGATTACAGAGAATAAGTTAGTTGCAAAATGAAAGAATTTCTCATTAAATAACTTGTTCTTTGTGTTTTATTAATTGGGCTAAATTGTTCAACCAAAATTAATGCATTAATGGAGCACAATACCAAATCCTGCTATTCAATAAGCTGCAATCAATAAGCTCTACTGCAAAATATGTTTTTTTTGTTTGATGCCAAGGTGTCATTATAGAGAAGGCCTTTAAGGTTTGCTCGCTCCTCTCCTTTGGGCACTTAGAAATGGAAATTTTCAGGGGAGCCCTGATTTTTTTTTAGTTGGGGCTCTTAAATTTTTCTGCTAAGTTATTAACTGAGGTGTTTAAATTGTGTTTGTCTGTGTGAGACATGGACCAGGATGAGAGTTTCACAGTATGACGACCTTCAGTAATGATGAAAACACAAACATGATCCAACTGCTTTTATTTAAACCAGAAAATATTCCTGCTGCTCCTAAATTAACATCATTTATTGTTTTTTTAGGTTTGCTCAGTTTTTCAAAATTGATGTAATGGTTTCATTTTGATACACGGACTTAAACCAAAGTGCTTGAGTAAATACCTAGTTTGGTTTCCTTGCCATGACTGTCCCCGTCTCCCCCTGACTAGAAATATTTCTAAACAGCTGAATGTGTTTTGTAAGCAAGGAAAAGTTTTAACATATGGGGCAGGAAACCTCAGCACCTTCTCAGTAAAGAGCCTTAAACATGTCCCAGAACGGTGTGAAATAATTCTAAATTGGTTTTGATGCATCGATGCTGATAGTCAGCCCCATGCAGGACTCTGCAGGCATTTCTCATCATTCATGCATTGTCTTCCTCTGTCCCCCCACCACGCTGAGAGATATGTTTCTGTTTCCTTCCTATGACTTTTGTTTTCTTAGAAATACCAGCAGGGAGCTCCTCTCTCCGCCTTTATTCTGCTCACGTCTCCTCTGTACTTCTACCCCCCCCCCCCCGCCACATGTGTATCAAAATCATTCCTTCGTGTCTTTAATCACATTGGTGTCATCCAGTGCACTTTTCCCCTCCTGCTGTTGCCCATCTCGTCATCTCTGCTGTTTTTGTTTTATGCCCTCCCTCGCCCCCTCCCGCTTTCTTTTTAAACGTGTGTCTTAATGTCGCTCCCCTCAGGACAGCAGCAGCTCCGTTGGGTCAGTGGAGCTCACAGGCAACAAAGAGCTGGACGACCTCAGCCAGGAAATAGCGCAGCTGCAGAGGTGAGCACCAGCACCCTGAGTAGCCGGAGAGTCGCTTTGATTGTCTTCCTCTGAGGAAAAACGAGGGAAGATTGAAGTAAAGACGTGTTGGAGATCAAGTTATGCACCACCTTTTTTTGCTAAAGCTAATTTCTAAGCAAAACAGAATCATGTTTTGAGTTGTTTTTTTTTCTTTTTTTGCAATGATGATAAGCGGTGGTAGAAGTGTCATTATTTGTAAATCTTGGTTGCGTTGCGTAATACGTTCCCCCTTTCCAGTCAGATTTTAATACCAGCAACTACTGCCTTTTTTTGCCAAATTTGCTGAAAACACAAGTTGCAAAAACGTTTCAACCCAGACATACATGTAGAAGTTTTAATCCTCCCGCCTTTCTGTGCCTCTCGATCTTGTCATTGGTAGAGAGAAATTTTTCCTGGAGCAAGAGATTAGGGAAAAGGAGGAAACCGTTAGACAAAAAAACAGCGATGTACAGGTAAGTTAAAACGTTAATTTTAGTAATTTAATTCAAAATGGCAAATTCGTATCTAGATTTGACACACACTGATATATTCCAGGTCTTTGTTCTATTAACTTTGGTGATTTTCACTTACAGCTCATGAAAAAAACATAATTAATTTTCTCACAAAATTTAAATATTGCATAATACCAGCAAAAGTTGTTCTTTACAGAAATGTTAGCATTCTTCGGAGTGTATCTATGTGCTGTAGACCGTAAGCACTCATTGGTTGGGGCTCCTTTTGCATGAACCGCTGCGCTGATGCAGCACGGCATGGAGTCAGTCAGGAGGAATCTGCACTGCTGCAAATCACATTAAGGTGTGCAACATCACAAGCACAAAGGAGTGTTTGGATGCAATATTTAGTAGGGTATTATATTTTCTAGCTGTGCATGCAAATTATATATTTTGCCTGTTTGATGGACTGCCACTGCCCTTGATGCCCACACTAGATGTATCATTTTCTAAAGCTCACAAAGAGTAAATGGGGGCATTTTGATGAAGGGAAAGAAAGACAAGATTCATAAAAACAAGGGTAATAATAGATATTTTCACTACAGTATTCTGCAGTATTATTGCTGTTACACGTATTGCTGGTACTGTGCATTCCTAATTGATGGGATCCTCCAGCTTGTCTCCGTGCTTGGATCCTGTGGTTGTCCTGACGATACTACAGTGACTCAATGTAAGGTTTAGGTAAGGTAACATTGCCGGCCAATCAATTGCAGTCATAGACGTTATTGCCACAGACATTTAACGAGGTACCGGGTACCTTTGGCAGGTTGGGCAAATGCCAGGAGCTGCTAGAAATTTATCCTGTTATCATCTCCATAAAGGAAGCACAAAGTGCTCTGAAAGTTCCCTCCACTCAACTTTCCATTATTTTGCTTTGATGCCAGACTCTGGACCTTTTGTGACCTGCCATCCTTGTTAAAGGCTACCATTGGTTGCCACCTGGACACCCTACAAGTCAGCAGTCTTCCTCATAATTGTATCGTCCATAAAATAACATTTCTGTAATAAAAATATAATTTTTTAATTGGTCTTATGTAGCGTTCTAGTTTTCAGAGAAACTGGATGTTGTATTTTATTAGCTGTAAGTTATAATCATTAAAATAAACCGTTCTGACTCCATCTTTACTGAGCCGGTTGCTCAGTAAAGATGGAGTTTAATAGATGCGCGCTGTCTTTTGATGGACCCTCAGAACATGCAGCTGGACTTGGACAGGGAGAGCAGCAGCCTGCACAGCCTGGAGTCCCAGAAGCAGGATGCTCAGGGACGTCTGGACGAGATGGACCAGCAGCGCTCCAAGCTGGAGGCAATACTCAATGACCTGAAGCAAAAGTGTCAGGAGGAGACTCAACAGGTCAAAGATGGGACTTTTAGAACAGCATGCATGCCTTAAATGTTGACATATGTTTTATTTGAGCATAAAACACACATGCAGCTGGTGCCTTCTTTTAGTTTGATTATTATTATAGGTATTTCTTAAATATTTATCATTTCCATTGTATGTAATTGCCTAAATAAATTGTAATTAAACGCTCTAATCTGTAAATGTACAAAATAAAGCCCCCACCCCATTAAAATGTATTAACTTCATCTTCTTTTTTGCGTCCACTCTCTAGATTTCTTCTTTGCAAAGCCAGGTCCGCTCCCAGGAGACCAACGTCCGCAGCCAGGAAGATGAACTGAGTCGCACCAAGGCGGACTTCAGTCGGCTGCAGGAGGAAGAGGCCCAGCTGGAGCAGAGGTTGGTCTCCGGTCGCGTTCAGCTGGACGGCATCGTCAAGTCGCTGAAAACCACACAGGACGAGATCAACCAGGTCAGGCAAACCGCTGAGGACCGCAGGTGTTGCATCTTTTTAGGCCGTTAGAGATCAAGTCAGAAATATGGTGCCTTGATTTTGTGTGTTTAAGGATTTTTAACTGAAATGTTTTTATAACGTAGGAAGTTCTTTCTTTAATACAGTTGTTCAACCATCATATTTCGCCTGCTTTTTGGTGCTCAGCATGAAAACATTGCACCGTAGTGGTTAAGGTCATTTCTCTTATCAGTTAAACCACTAACCAACACTTCAGTTTTAGTTTGCAGAAGAGCTCGAACAGTCCTCTTTCCTGGGTTAGACGTGTCAGAGTTTATGACTATGCAGATAAGTCTCTAAATGCCAAGTCTCACTGTAAATATGTTTAAATGAAAGTGAAAACCCAAAACTTGTCAAGAGGGAGATTCTCTGAAGAAAAGAAAGAGCTTTAGTTTGTTTTCTACGCTTGTGTTTCTAGGCTCGCATTAAGCTGTCGCTGATCCAGGACACCCAAAAGGAGCTGACCCAAACCATTGAGCAGTACAACAGCGCTTTGAGAGAGATCAACGGGGGAAACTTCAGCAACCTGCCGGATTTGAGCGAGGGTGTCGCCGAAAGGGAGAACGGAGGTTTCAGAAGTGCGGTAAGACACCGAGAAATATGCAGTTTCTTCTCCCTGCTACATAAAATAAAAGTTTATTCAGAACTCTGGACTTTCTTTACTGCTATTAGCCACCATGCAGACTCAGATATTTTTTCATATTTCACAGAAAGAAAAAAAAAACTAGGGTGGTTGGGGGGCACCTCTCTCTTCGCTCTTCACTCCTCGAGAAAGGAAACGCATATATAAAATGTGCTTTTTTGCTGAACACAACCGCAAAACGTCACGAAAAACACATTTCATATAATTTACCATGAACATTTTTTCACTGTGCGCCAAGTGCTATTTAATCTTCTTCAGCTGTATTTCGTGAAAAGATTTGCTTGAAATATCGTTAAAGGAAACTTTGCATTATTTTGCTCTTTATTGAAATGCTCTTTTAATTGCCTGTTTATTTTTATTTACCCCTTTAAACCACATTTGTTTGATCTAATTAAATTCTTGATATTTGAAAAACATGTACGTATATTTAAGGATTTTTTAAAAGACATTCAGTCAAGATTATTGATATTTTTTTGGAAGATTTAGACTTTAACTTATTTTTGTTCAACCTACAAGTTTGTCTCTGATAGAAAATGAGACGGGCATTCCCAATAAAACAATAAAAAAAGGACATACTTTTTTTATTAATTCTTGTTTTATTTACATTTGAATAAAACTGGCATGTGAAAAGTTATTAATACATTTCTCAATAGTCAATGGAAAAACCTTTATAGTCTTTACAGCAATCGTCAGACCCTTCATGTGTCCCCGAGTATTTTGATGAATTATCTACAGTGATGAGCCCAAAGAGTTTGAGTTTGGCAGGCCTCCTTAAATAAAGATTAAATAAATAAAATAAACCAGTTTAGTTCTTTATGGAAGTGTTATTGTTTCATCTCTATCAACCAAATTCTTATGTCAATTTTGAATTTTTGATATTCCGTTAAATACATAAAGAAATTAAGCCCGACACATGTAGTAATAACAAAATAAAACATATTCATTCACTTTCAAAGTTCAGGCTGTATCTCCACCACTGGATGTTGCTGTTATTTAAATATTTTTGTTGCGTTGATGCTGACGGTTTTCACACGTTTGTCTCTGCGTCGGTGAACAAACGCATTTGTTTGTGTTCATCAGGATGACTCTTTTAAGTCGAGGATAGCCATGTTCAACAGCAGCAGTAAAAAGGAGCTCCCACCAGACCCCTTCCAAGTAGAAGACCCGTTCAAGTCGGACCTTTTGAAAGGTCAGGAGAATCATTTTGGTTTTTTATCCATGGCTTTATAACAAAAATATTTTTCCTGCTTTCATGCAATAATTTTCTTGCCTGAAAGCAAATGGCTGATCCGTTTTCTTTCCCTTTTTGTTTCTTTCTAGATCCATTTGGAGAAGATCCGTTCAAAGAAAACGATCCCTTCAAGGGGACCTCATCTGAGGACTTTTTTAAGAGAACCAACAAGACAGACCTGTTTGGCTCTGCAGAGCCTTTCAGTAGAAAACCCACCCCACCAGCCAAGGTAGGATCCTTTTGTGTTTCTTGTGTGCAGTTGGAGTCCTAATCGCTGTTCCCTTTAAATGCAGCTTCCCTTTGAGTAGAGCTTTGTTGAGTTTGAAATAAAATAATTTTTATTTAAGGTTCTCATTGTTGGAGGTAAATGCAAGTATTATTCTCTTTCTCATTGTATTTTTTTTAATATTTTTTCTTTTCTTCTTTTAGCCGAGCGCCTTTGGGAATTCTGACCCGTTCAAATCAAACAACCTTAAAACAAAGGATTCAGGTAGGCGGCTCTGACACGTTGGCTGCTTGCATCTTCCACGTTTCCTTTGTGCATTAAAATATTTGCTTGTGACTCAGCATGTTTATGGCGCAGTTTATTTCCTTTCCCACTTCAGTTTTATGTAGGTTGTATAACACCTACACATTTATCAGCTTTGACATAAACCGTCGCATCGTAGCTCTGGCTGTATGTTTGGTGTTGTTGTTCTGCTGAGACATAAACCTCCATCAGTCTCATGGCCTCTGCAGCCTTTAACAGGTTTTCTTCCTGTTCCCTGTCCCTGCCAGAAACGGCATGATGCTGCCACTACCACATTTTGCACTGGGGACACTTTGTTCAGGGTTTTGTTCAGTGGTTGAGTTTTGCGTGTCGTCTCACAAGAGCAGCTTGTTCTGCATATTTGCCCTGTCCCTACGGAGCTCATGACAAACTGCTTATGACACTTCTTATGGTTTTCATTCAGCAATGACTTCCTCATTGCTGAATGAAAACGCTCCGAGCTGATTGGGCGATTGGGCGAACCGACACCTAGTGCCCGCCTACCAAAGGTTGGTTTTAGCCAATCGCGGTCTCAAATTAAAACGTAAGCAGCACCGTCATGAGAAACCACAAGGTAAGCTGGTCAAGGAACTTCTTGCTGTTCTTTGAAAGAAGAAATTGTGGGTTCTGACACAACGGACGTGATGGCAGCAGCTAGGCCTGCGTCCTCCTGCGCTGCCATGTTTATGTTGGTCTGGCCGTGAGCTCGTCAGCTCTTTGTCACAGCTGGTATGTCGCGCCTTAAACCACAAGACTGCAACCCGATTGGCCCGAACCGTTTCCGGTTCAGACACAAACGGTTGAAGCCGGAGCGGTACAAGATGGATTCTCGTTTGTTTGGGAACGCACAAATACAATGAGAATTCAGGTTGGAGGCAAGGTTAACCCTTCAGGCCTTCACAGAACATCTGGATTAGTACTGAGATTAAATTACACTGGTGGACTCTATTTACTAACTAGGTGACTTCTAATGGGAATTATTTAGTCTGGGTTTAATTTAGGGGTATCAAAGTAAAGAAGCTGAAAATGAGTTTCAATTTATTTGGAAAAAACCCCCCCAAAATCTATATATTTAAATATATTTTTCCACTTGACTGGTTGTGTTGGTCTGTCACATAAAATAACTATAAAATACATAGAAGTTTGTGTTTGTAAAGTGACAAAATGTGGAAAAGCTTGAAGTGGTTTGAATGTTTTTGCAAGACTCCGTAATTTAGCTGGAGGGTGGTACGAAGGGGTGACGATGCAATAATGTACACAGTGACATCAGGCCACATCACTGTTTCAAATAAACGAACAACACGTTCATCACTTTGCTCAAAGAAGTCGCTTTTTCTTCGCTTTCTTTCCCAGAAACGTGACTCTATTAACGGACCCCTGGTCCTGAGAGAGCGCCGTTGTGATCAAACCCCTCTCAAAGAGTCATTCTCAACCGCTCAGGGTGACGTGTTAGAGTCAGGTTTTATTTTTGGATGGTGGGGCATAAGGGGGCAAACAATTTTTACCCTCTGTGGCTTCAGTTTTTCCTCTGGTCTCAGGTTATTTTTAGCCGAGCACCTACGCATTTAACTGCTGGCCAACTGAAAAACACTCCCCCCTCACCCTGGAAAAACAGGAGGCGTGCAGGAGCCAAGCAAAACACAGAAACTCCGTGACTGCTGCTCCTTCACTACTAGATCACACTGCCACTCCTTTACGCGGCGCTCTCCTGCCTCTGTCCTGCCTTTATATCTGCAGCCATTGAAGTGCCGGGCCTCGTTCGCTGCGGAAGTCGTTTAAAGTAGGTGGCAGCTGCCGGTCGATGCTCTGTGCGTACCGCTCCTGCGTCTGAGGAACACAGAGGCGACTGTAGACCTGAGCTGAGTTACCGCGCGTGAAGGAAAACACTGCACGCTGCACGTGAATGGGCTCTTTTGTGGTTTAGGCACACACAACACATTGTATTGTGTTACACTGTTTTGTTTCCCCCCCCCCCCCTCCAACCATCTGCAGTTTGTTGCCTTTTTTTTTTTTTTTTAATTAAGTGGGTTAAAAACAACACAGGCTCGGTTCTGGTCAACGGCACGCCAACTGACGCCTTTAATTAGCTGATCAGATGCACGCGTCAGGTCAAACAAAAACCACTGCTTTACAGGTCTTTGCAGAAAATCTCATGGAAAATTAAACGGTCATGGTCCATTCTAGGCTCTGAAAATAGCACACAGCGACCCCCCCCCCCCCCCCCCCCCCCTCTCCAAAACCCCTCAGAATAAGCAAAATGCGGAGATAATTTTGCCGTGTGGTTTTGGGGCCAAACCTTGTTACGATTTCTGGCTCTTTCTGTGTCTGTAACCAAATGCTCCAGATGCATTTAAATAAACCTTTGTTGCAGATTTGTTTGGAAAAGGGGACCCCTTTGGAGGCAGTTCCTTCGGAGGCAAGGCTGGAGGATTTGCTGACTTCAGTCACATGCCAAAGGTAAGCTCTTGTAGTCATGAATCACTCGCACCATAAAACCGGGTTTTCCGCTGAAGTTTGAACGTTGCAGCCTTTACTTTCACCTTGACCAATCTCTGCTGTCTTTTTAGAATCTGCTGCGTTCATAATTTTGTGAAATTGTTGACTGTTTTTTTTTCTGTTCTCTTTTTTTTTTGCTATTCCTCACATGAGCAGAAGCCTGACCCTCCATCAAAGAAAAATGTGCCTAACCGTCCTGCCCCTCCCTATGGTAATCCTTCATTTTAAATACCCGTCTTTGTGTGTGTTCACATTTGCGGCCTAATGTGATATTAACAGATTAGTAGCATTCATTCATTTTCGATTTGTCACTTGCTTCAGGTTGTCAAAATGAAAAGATGAAAAAATTTTCTTGACACTCCTGCGTTTAATACTTTGTGCATCCCCATTTTGCCAGTAAGACAACAGCCCTCCCCTGACATTTATAGATGGTTGGTGCATCCTTAAAAAGTCTTAATAATGACAAGATTTTCTGTTCTTTGAGCTTAAAATACATCAAGTTTTGTCTTAAAAATGGATGGTTATCCATTCCTTGCTGCTTATGTCAACATGGTTTATTTCTTTAATAAATGACCCCGTGGTTTCCTTCGTATCAATCAAAACTAAAACTCTCATCGTTTTCAGTCTGTAAATACTAACCCAGCAAAGGTCAGGGGTATATGCTTTGTTGCATAAAATGGAAAATTCTTGTAAATCATTTATTTTCTGTATTCAAAACTCTTCTGGATTGAGTGGGTTGCATTGTAGTAGTGTTTTGTTCTTCTTCATGTGTTGTAGTCCTAGATTTAAAAAGATGTTTTTTGACCTCAAAGAAAAATGGAAGTAACTGCATCCACTGCAAAAACGAAACTAAAAATAAGTCGAATTTTCTTAAAATTAGTGTATTTGTCTTTGATTTGAGCATGCAAATAAGATGATTTGACTATGGAATAAGATTACTGCACTTAAAATAGGAACAACTCATCTCCATCATCTTATTTCAAGTGCAGTATATCTAATTATCTTATTTTAGGGGTCAAAATACTGATTCCATTGGCAGATCATCTTATTTACCTGCTCAAATCAGGAACAAATACACTAAGTTGAAGAAAATCTGACTTATTTTTAGTTACGTTTTTGCAGTGCATGGTGATGAAAAGCAATGCAGGCTTTACCAAGGCACTGAAATTAGGCACATGTCACACCTTAAAACACAGCTTTGACAGACAATATTTAACTTGTAAATTATTCTGTTCTCATAATTCATGAAGGTCTTAGATTGAGATCATAAGGGGTCTTAAAAGACGGTTCTTGATGCCATGCATGCTAACTCGGTTCCTAAGGCTTTTGGAAGAGAGACAGGCCCACAGCATCACAGATCCTCCATCGTACTTAACATGGACTAAGAGGCTCCACTCATTCATGTTTTCCTTTGCTTCAAACCCAGCTGGGATCTTTGTTGCTGAAAGGCTCAATAAGGTTTCATCTGATCGAAGCCCACAGTCCTAATGTACTGTAGATTTTAGCAAACTCCACATGGTTTCGTTTGTGGTGGTAGGACAGAAAGTGATTTTTATTTTTTTAAGCATGACTCCCAAACAACTAGTCAGCTTTTAGGTAGGATTTTATGGTGAGAACTGCAGCAAAGAGTAGCCTCTTGTTTACGTAGCAGTACGTTTTAGAGATGTTTTTTATCTCCCTCACTGTGCGAGATGGCAAGGTAAATAGTCAATTAATTCATTCTTATATTTAGAAATTATATTTGTAAAAGTTTTTAATCACGGGCAACAACTGCCCCTCGTCCTCGATCGTTGAGATTTTCATAGCTCTACTTCAATTGAAGTACAAAAGTGTTTAATAGCCAGCTGTCACAGAGCAAACTTTTTGCAGAGTTTTAAGGCTTCTCTGTTCATTTTCATTGGAAAGCTAAAAAGTTCTGAACGAGTTGAAGGTTTTGATACATTATTTGTTGAAGTCAGTTGAAGTAGGTAAGCTCCAAAACAGGAAAACTATTAATAAAGAAATGCTATAGTTACATTAGACAGCGAATTTTGTTGAAAACAGTTTTCCCCCACTGAATAAATGTACTTAAATTAAAAGGTAGACTTTTCGAAACATTTTCAGTGTGATATTATGTTACTGCAACTAAAGATGAGGGGGGGGGGGAATAAAAGAAGATGGCAAAAAACCTATACAAAGCTCGTCTTGAAATACTGTTTTCTGGCTAAAAGGTGTTTTACAGCCTCAATATATGCAAGAAAAACAACTTCCTCAGCAAGGTATGAGATTGCAGAGATAGTTGTTTCTTCTTATGATATTGTCAACAGGAAAGCTGTTGGCAGAGATATGAAAGTAGCATGGGGTCACAGCACATGTGAACCTCTATTTGACCGGTTCCCATCGCAGCTGATATTAATAGGACATATGTTTTTGATTTTTCTTTTTTTTCCCCCCCTCACCATAATAACCAATTTCAGTTAAGTCAAAATTGTCTTCTGTGGGATGATAGTGAGTGATATTTCTTTCTATTTTTTTCCTCCTGCACATAGAGCCCCGTGTTTATCTTGCTTTTTGAGTGCATCTTGAGTCACACAACACCTCCAACCCATTCCCAGGCCATGCCCTTCCGATGTGACCTTGCACTTATTCTTTAAGCAGAAGCCGCAGCCTGAGAAAGCTGGTGTTCCCCTTTGCTTCACCACGCAGAACAGGGTTGAGATGAGCCACGGTTTGCCAGCGAGCTTGTTCTCGCAGTGTGCCTCTCATGTAAAAGGGAAGTGAGAAGCCCACTCCTAAATTTGTGGGCTGCTCTCAATATCTGCATCGCAGAAACGGTTGCACAACTAATCCTGGTCCTGTGAGACGCTGCAATTTAGCTGTTTGTCTGCACTTGTGTTGCAGCAACATTTGTTTACAACTCCAGACACAAATTTGGTTTTGTAATAGGGATTTAATTAGGCAAATATTTGGTTAGTTTTCCTACATATTATACTTAAGCCCTCAGGGGTTTGCTGTGACCGTGTGCAAAGACAATAGGAACCAGTCAAAAGCGATTATTGGAAATGTGTTCTCAGCTTACAGTATGAAAGGGTGTGTCTGCTTTTTTTTTTTTACAATCATATGTTCCAGAAAAGCAACACGGTGCACACTGAAGCATCAATGCATCAGTGAGCTTTACTCAAAAATGTGGTTAACACCTTTTTTTTTTGAACCATTATCGAATTCCCCAGGGTGACGATTCTGAACGCTGCGGGCCCAAACCTTTACGCTTCCTGTGAAAATTCAGTGGGCCCACTATTACACATTCTCCTTTTTAAGTGTCAGAGTATTTTCCCAAGGGAACTCTAATGAGAAGGAAAGCTGCTATTGGTATTTATTCATTTAAATGTTTATCTCCTCCAGTAGATCTGCTCGGCCCGAGTGCGTCAGAGCTGCTGCAGAGTGTCGGTAGAGACTCTTTTATTGCAACACAGTCGAGAAAAGAATCCAAAGACTGTCCTGTGGGTTTTTCTGATTTTGGTTCTGTAAGTGCAGTCCGCTCTCAGTTATTTATTTCTTTTTTGTTTTGTTTTCTGGACCAAGCATCGTCGTCTGCATGAGCCGCAGAGCTGACGGCTGCGAGGTGTCATCTAGTGACACCGGGCCTTGTTTTGTTTTATTACCTCACAGAGCGAACGCTCGCAAGCGAACGTGTTTACTGGCTGTTGACTAACAACATTTTCCCCACAGTTGGGTTACAAGGATGTCAAATATTTGCATGACAGACTCAGACGGTCCCGGAACTTCATCTCTATCCAGTCGTATGTTTTGCGTCGCCCTTCTTGGCAAAGCTGGCTTGCATGTATGCAGAATGTGAGGATTTACAAACCTTACTGCCACCAGGCTGCTAGACGTGTCTGCTCGGGTGTGCTTGAGGAGCATTTTCTAAGTCATCTAGCACAAGAAGTGCAAGATGAAGGCTTATTTGCTGTCAAAGCATGACATGCCTCGGAGCTGACCACAGCTGAGTAAAATATCTTTGTAACCTGTCTTCCGCTTTTTTTTTTTGTCACAACAGCTGGGCATGCTCTGAGGTGGCGAGACGATGCATGGCAGCTTTTTGTGTATTTTTACATGACGTACATTTATTTTGTGCCTGCATGATTGGGATTTGTAGTTTGTTTGTTTTTTATTTATAAGGAGCTTTGCATTGTGATTTGCTTTGTTTCTCTGCCAGGATCTGAAGTTGTGAAGGTAAGACTGAAAAAAGGTGTGGCGGTCAATCTTTGCATGTGAGGAACTCGTTCGCAGCGCATAGTCTGAATATAGTGAATCGCAATGAGTGCAATTATTTTCTTTAAGTATCCTTTTAGACAGCAAAGCAAAATGTGACCAACTTGCCTTTACTGTTGGCTTGCTTTGTAAAAAAAAAAAATAATATGTTGCTGTAAGCTTCTAGTTTAGTTTTGCTTTTTTTATGCAAGGGATATACAGTGCCATGCAAAACCTTTAATGGCCCTTGACTTTTCTACATTTTGTCACGTTACAGCCACAAGTTTTAATGTATTTTATTCACATTTTAATTTTTATTGTCATTTTATGGGATAGGCATAGTTTTGACAGAGGAGAAAGGCCTATTGTTTTCAAACTTATTACAAATCAAAATCTAAACAGTGTGGAGTTCACCCGAGTCGATAATTTGGGGAATCTCCTTTTGCTCCTTTTACAACTGCAAGTCTTGGGGGTTTGTCTCTACCAGGTTTTTACATCTATGGATAGAAATTTTTAACCTGACTCTCGCCGGATGGATGTAGTTCCACAGAGCTCCACACGGCTCCTCGCATCCATCTGGACTCGCTGCCACTGGGAGGGATTTCAACACCACATAAAATGGATGAGCCAATCAGGATCACCGGGCGGGATTTACGTAGATGTAACGTATCAGAGAAGCGACTGTTTGGATTCAGAAAACAATGGCGGCTCGCAGAGAGGAAGCAAGCGGCAACAGTAGACCCTTTTCCATTGCCACTCAAAAGCCTGGGGCTTTGCAAATCACGGGTAGCGTTCCCATACATATTTACCCGACTAATTTAATTTACCCACGCTTTACTTTCCCGGGGCTTTGATCCCCCAACCGAACCAGTACTTCTCTGCTTTCTTGGGCAAGGGTGGAGTAAGCCGATGAGGCGGTTACAAACATATCAATTATATAACCTTAACTTATCGCAAAAGATTGTTTTAAGGATATTTTAGTAAACCTCCAAACTTCATCTGTGCGATCAGTTCATCAGGATTATGAGCCAATTATAATAGTGCTGGAATTTGTCAGGAGCGGCAGAGACCCGCTGACAGGCGAGCCTGGCCGGGAAGACTGCAGTGTTACGACCGCTGCGGCTGCGTTAACACTCGGCCAGACAGTCTGTGCTTTCCTGCTGACTGGATCATGTTCGTCGCAGCTGAAAAGTCACCCTGAAGGCTTTACTAAGTTGGTGATGAAAATAATTTTGCTGTGATGAAAAGTCTGCGATACAGTCCTTAAAAAAAAAAAAAAAAAACGTCCTCCCGACAGAGACGGATGGCTCTCCCGCTCAGGTAGTATGTGTGTCCGCGGAGGGGCGGAGTGATATGGGAAGAATAGTTAATGCGCCTTATGGTGCGAAAAATACGGGTAATTCTTTAAAGGAACGCCGACATCGGTCATTTACCGACATCGCACTATATCCGTGATGCCGGCTGTTCTGTTTTGGTTTTCCCTGCGTCGCTGTCGTCGGCATCAAGGGTTGGTTTCGATGTGTGAGGTTGAAGTAGCACGTCAGTAAAGATGACGGACAACTGGTTTATCCAATCATATGCAAGGATTTTTGATAAGGCCCCTCCTTCTGAAATACATCTCCAATGGAGCGATCCCAGATGGTGTGTGGAGCTCTGCAGAATGAAATCCATCTGGTGAGATGGATCAAGCTCAGTCAGATTGAATGAAGAGTGTCACGTATTCTGAAGTGAATTCAGGCCTGCACTTTGACTAGGCCATTACTAACACTTGGGTATGCTTTGGTTTGGACCTTTCTGTTGCAGCTCTGGTTTTATGTTTAAAATCCTGCTTGAAGTTGAACGTCCCAAGTGTCAAATCTTTTGCAGCCTCTAACAGGTTTACTTCCTGCTTTGCCCTGAATTTAGCTCCATCTATCTTGGCTTACTCCTCAGTCCCTGCTGAAAAAAATGCATTTCCACATCAAGATGCTGCTGCGGTCATCATGGAGTGGGAGTTGGGGCCTAGTGGTTAGCAAGCCAGGCATTTGCATGTTGGAGAGGTCTCAAAGGTTGTCTGTTTGAAATTTTATTTATTATTCTGGGTCCCTGAGCAAGACCCTTGACCAAGCCCCCGTGTGGCAGCACACTGCTCCCTAAGGGATGGGTTAAACACAGAGACAGATTTCTCCTGTGTGGGACTATAAAGGGAAATATTCATTTTATTTTAACCAGTCGGCTGGCGTTTTCAAGGTAAAGTGTCGTATTAGGCCACATCAAGATGGAGATGAATACTGTATCTGCATAAAAAGGTTTGAGCATAAAG
The DNA here is from genome assembly GCA_037039145.1 of Fundulus diaphanus. NCBI lineage: Eukaryota > Metazoa > Chordata > Actinopteri > Cyprinodontiformes > Fundulidae > Fundulus > Fundulus diaphanus. The sequence continues at coordinate 20,848,330 of CM073133.1, read as the reverse complement.
ATGAAACTGCACCAAGCCGGAGAAGCCTTAATAGGTGTTGTAACACCTACGCCACGCCAGTGAGTGGTGCGGCAACGCTGCCATAAAAATAAAGATGGAAGAAGAGCAAGAAGACGACGAACGCAGGAGAGACAACAAAGTGATCCGCATAAACACAGTAGAGGAGCAAAATGTGTTAAAATAAATCCACAATAAACAAAATCTTGTCTGAAGCACAACAGTTAGTAGCCCGTTATGCTGATAGGGGTGTCCAGACGAAGCCGCCCCGGGGAGCGACTTCAAACTTTCCCTCTCTGGGAGCCGGTTTCAAATGTTGTCAGTTTTGCGGCAGCTTTCGTTTGGATGGAACCCCTAACCCACTAAAAAGCATTGGGGGGTGGGGGGGTGGGGTCTTCGGGTAGACAGGGTCCTAATTTCCACGCCATGCAGCATTTTGCATGTGAAAAAAGGAAGAACGCCACACTTTTCAGATTTTTATTTGCATCGTATTTCATTTTTCATTCCACGTGTACGCTCTACTTTGTGTTGGTCTATCACACAAAAAGCATTTTTTATAGCAATGTGACAAAATGGAAAGGTTTGATGGTCATAAGTACTCTGCATCTTTTTAAAAGCACCGTAATTGTTTGAGTCTACTGCCATTTGCTCCTGAGCATTTTACACCAGTCCAGTGTTGTTTTTGACTTTCTGCCTGTTTAGAAACATCTGCTTTTGTCCGGTGATTTGTCTGTTTCTGTGTTGACATTTGAGCCTCAAGCCACAACCACATTCCTTTTTCTCTTCCTTTTTCTTTTTTGATTTCCCAAATCTAATGTTTGTTTGTCTGCTCCAGTTTGGAAGTGAGAACCAGCAGCTGGAGTGGGCCAAGAGGGAGAGCGAGCGCGAGGAGCAGGAGAGGCTGAGGAGGCTGCGGCTGCAGGAGCAGCAGGATCTGGAGCTGGCCATCGCTCTCAGCAAGGCTGACATTTCCAACGCCTGACTGGGCCGACCCACCCCAGCCCAGCTTTCTGTCCACGTTCAGTCTACCCGAACTCTTCCGTTCTCCGTTTACAGGCTCATGACCTCTGCTCCGACCTCTGTTACCAAGTTGTGTAAGAGACCAGTGTTTCTTTCTGTTATGACTGGACTCACATGAAATTACTCTAAATTTAAACCCCTTTAAGGTACAGCTTCCAAACGGTAGCTGTAAGCAGGAGGAATTCAGACTTCATTTAAGCTTAGCTCCACACCAGAAATATATGGCAGACCGCTGAACTGCACCTCTTTCTGCTGACCTTTCAAACCTGACGGTTTTGTAAACTTTAAGGAGTCGTAATTACATTCAACATGTTACCTATAATTATGAGCTACAATACCCACCATCTCTTTATGTACATTAAGCATTTTGGGTCAACGATGACATAAAATTGCCACTCGAGTTACCACAACAAGACTACAACTTTGACCAGACAGTTGCACAAATATCCTTCTCTTGAGCATGCAGCCCTCACTATGACTCGGTTTATGTGAATATCAAGTAACTATGGGAGCTTCCCAATCGCTCCGCAGTCCCGTTGAAGACACCCCCTGACCACGGACACAAAGTGTCATTAACTTTAGACGTGCACCACTCAGAATATCGTGGCAGATTTCCAGTTTTTGTAAACCTTTGACCTGCCAATACTGATTTTCATTTCTTTTTAAGAACTATGAATGCTCTTCCTACGTCTTTATGCACTAAAGTTATATTTTTCTACCTTTTGTCCCCTAAGCAGTTATCGGGTAACGCATACAGGGAGTAGAGCAGGGCGTCATGATGTATGTTTGAGAGAGCTAAACATGGTTTTATATTTAATTTAAGATAAAGACTAAATGATTACAGCGCTGCCATTTAAAAAAAACAAAACAACAGTCATTGTGTGTAATGCCTAGAGATTGGAGATCCTTACCTTAACTGAAACAGGTCTTAAATATTACCAGCATTTCCAGAGCTAACATATTCAATGACACAGGCGTAAAGTTATATGCTGAATGTCTCCCTTAATTAACCGCATGCGTGTCTCAATGCATCAAACTAAATAATTTTCCTCTTTCAAAAATTTGTTGCATTGCTGTGCTTCCTCTGATTTGATATTAAGCACCTTTCAGGTAACGACTGGGTGTTCTTTACTCAGTAACGCTACATACCAACTTGGCTGTACTCCTTTCGGGCTTCCGGTTATGGGATGAAAGTCTTGCTTTCGCTCACCGTCTTGCAGCCTGAATGAGGCTCACGACATAGAAAATAGGATTTCCTTCTAGATAGCTTTTTGCATCTCCGTGCTTCCTCTGACTCAACTCCCCATTACTGAAGAAGTTAACTTGGAGTCTTTTTTCCACCAGTTACAGCATCCAAATTGATGAGAGTCGTCAGCTCAAACCGACTCTAGCTACTTAAGGTGCATTCAGTGACCATGGAAAGATCGGATTTTTGAGATTCTGACGAGCCGTTGATCGGCCGGGGGCCGGTCCAGCTGAAAATCCGCCCACCACCCCACTTGTTATTTCTGACCGAATCTTCAGAGTCTGTTGTATTTATTATTTGTCAAATCCAATGTGATATTTTTTTTATTACTAACTTGAAACCTTGAAAAACAGCTAAAGCTCAAAAATAATCAAGATGATCCAGGGCTGCATCACAAACTAACAACTTGGACTTTAATGTGTCTGTGCACCAGGCGCTTTTAGTAAGCTCTTTCTACTCCCAATGACCGCCCACCTTGTGCTTGTTAGTCTGTTTACCTTAAACAGCTGATTACAGGAAGGGGAAGCACCTCTGCCAGCATTAAAAAGGCACTTGTAGCACAGACTCAACACACTTTACCCCTGCTCTCATCTTCCCACCTCTGTCATCATCTTCATCTTGGCGCACTTCTCCAGTAATCTCTGCGCAGTTGTCTGAGGCTGCACTCAGCGGGGGGAGCTGAGAGGAAGATGTATTTATCTCATTGTAGTCTCACAGACTGGAGCCGTTCACAGACATTTTATCTAACTACTAACCATAATGCTTTGCAACATAAACACTGCAGGACGTTTCTCTGATATTATGACGACAAAGACATTCTTAGCATTTTAAATATCACATCCATATGGCTCTTTTCCTGCGTTAGTACAACGGGCCATGCAAGTCAAATTAGTCGAAGCAGCCATTTGGGAATATTTTACAGTTTATGTATGAAGTCAAAGAACGTGTGGTGCATGAAGTAAAATGCATTTGAAGTCTGTTTTCCATAACCACGAGTTAGGCAGAAAACTTTAAATATAAAGTCAAACAGAACACGTCAGCCACTCTGTTGGTCTGCGACTGAGCTTGTCCAGCACCAGATGGTGAAAGAAACCTTTTTAAGACACTCTATACTTTATGATTAAATTACAGTTAAATGCAAGTTTTGGATTAGGCAAGTCATTGGAATCCAAAAGTGTCTTATAGGACTTGGTCAGATCATCAGAGGTATGATCCTCTTCTTTTTTCTTTTTTTTTTTTTTTTTCCTGTTGTTACACATGTTTTTAATTATTTAAGGATTCGTGTCCACTGTTTGTGGCATTAGGGTGCGTGAATTAAAGATGACCTGAAACCTGATGAAGGCCAGTGAGGATCATCGGGGTCTTCCTTCAGCTATGACCCAGTCGTTCAGATGTGAGCAGCTCGTGTTTGTCAGATGGTTTAACGCTGGTTGGTTTGTTGTGGTGAACTTGCACTCCCATACAACTAAAAGCCTCTATAAAATGGAAACGTGTAAACCCACGCTGTTTATACTGATGCTGTTACATTTACTTCTGCTATGCTCCGCATTACTAAAGATGCACCGGGATTGTTGTCACTACTTTTTGCTACTCATTTATGAGTCAAATCAACCTTTTAGATGTTTGCTTGTTTTTTTTCCATGTCATGATCTGTTTGTATATGGAAGACAGTTTTTTAAATGCATTCTTACTGCTCTACAGCCCTAATCAGGTCTATCAGGCACATAATGAATGTACTGTATATTCCCTACAGGACATGTACAGCATGTGACGACGCCTTAATTATCTACATATCAACACTAAGCTGTAATATTGCAATGTATTTATGTAATTATTAAAAATCAACTATCTTGAGTTTTGATTTTTCTGAAAACTGTAACAACTTTGATCCTAATAAAGTTGACTTATGACATTTCCTGGATCAACAGCATTTCTTCAGCTGTTTATAAGCTGTTTATGTTTGGACGGAAACATTTTATAAAATAATAAATGATCAATTAGGGTCTTTTAAAGATCCATTTGAACATTTTTTGGGTGAAACTACAACTTAAAGGATTTTTGGCTTGTGGGACAACCAATAGGTAAGGTGATCCCCCTGGAACTCGAAGATGTAAAAGGTCGTCCACTATATCTTTTAAGTTGGAAGTTAATGTAAAGTTTCTTTACATTCAGAATCAAATATGTCCATAAACCCTCACTTATATTTGGATAAATTTTCCTTACAAGGTTCTCAGGTTTTTGGGCTGCACTGTTCGTTACTGTTTTATTTCTTTAACCTTTTTTGGATTGATCATGACCTGGATGACTGAGAATCTTCACTGACACATAAATTTACATACACCCACTTGCGTGAATGTCATGTTGTTATGAGGCTTTTGATGATTTGTTGTACAGATTATTATTATTTTTCCGGTATGATAATGCAGCATATAACTTCAGAGGATTTTGAAAATATAAAGCTGGTTCGAAACTTTGAACCAGCTTTGTATTTTCTATTTGGCCCTCCAGAACAAAGACAATGTTTGTAGCAGTCTAGGTTAGTTGTTCATCCTAAAAACGGCGCACCGACTGTCAGGCATGGTAGTTCCTCTACAACTCGGTGAGAGAAATCCAACCCACTCCTCTGTGCTGTTGGTACCTGTCTGTAGTGACCACTAAGCGAGGGTGACCTTAGGATACACCTTGGACAGGTTGCCAGCCTGGAGGGAGACACACAAGACAAACCGTGCACAAACTCTCATATTTAAGGGAAATTTGGACCTTTTAACCTATATTTTTTTGCATATTTTTGGATTGTGGGAAGAAGCCAGAGTACCCAGAGAGAACCCACACATGCGCTGGGAAAAACATGCAAAAAGACTCTGGCTGGGGTTCAAACCAAGGGCCTTCTTGCTGCAAGGCCACAGTGCTAACAACAGGACCTCTGTGCAGGCAGTAAGGGCTAGTTAACCAAATATTAGTGAGGGTACTTGGCCCTGCAAATATGACTTTGACCTGATGTGGATTAGAGAGAATCCTCAATAAATGCAAGCGTCTGCACCCAGGTCTAGTTTTTAAAACTCAGGGTTGTGATGTAATCAGTTCACCTTGGGGGGAAAAAAAGGTTAACATTTTTAGAAAAGTCCCAATTTGATAGGCTATCCAAACCCATGATGGGTGAGCAGTATGTGTCTCTTTTTCCGTGTAGTGTTGAAGGTTCGTCAAACAGCGGCACTGACACCACAGCGAGATGGTCTAAAGAAATCGGTTTGATTTACTCCCTGCTAGTTATAATCCATCTGAGATATCTTTTGACTCTATTTATGAGTTAATGAGACGATATTGGAACAAAAAAAAAGTGAAATGAGAGTGAAACATTTGCATCTTTCAGTGTAGATATTTTTGACTCAGTATATGCTTCCCCTTTTTAAAAAAAAAAGAAAAAAAAAAGATATTGTAAATTCTTATATGTCAAGTGGAAACATTTGAAGTTAAATACCGCTTGTTTGAAACGCTGCTTTGGGGGCAAGACGGGCAAAAAAGCCGGCGTTCTGGCATTCTCCCGGCCGTGTCCTGTGGAGAGGGTTTTTAAAACGTTCCTGAAAGCAGCCGTCTATCTTTTCACAGCTGCCATCTGGCTTTGATACGTGCTCTCAATGCAGTCCTTCATGCAGGAGATACAAATGCTCCCTGACACCGTATGTATGATATAAAGCACGGACCTGGATACTTTGAAACTGTAGTGCAGAGTGACTGTGTGTAATTGTAGTATTAAGGCGCTTTGATGTCCTACTATAATTTCTACCCATCTGAAAGGGAGTCTAAGGGCTCCCTGATGAGGGCTTGCTGTGCCCCTCTGTCCAGACGGCTCCTGGCCTCACTCTGTAATTATGAAAATGGAGTGTTTGTATTTATAGGCTAAGCCCACAAGCGGCTACCCTTCTCTGTCTTGCAGCTGCACAGCATCACTGGAAATCGAGTTGCCCTCAAAGGTTTCAGCAGTCAGCATCTCCTGATCCTGGGGCGCATTTTCTCGTGCGGGGTGTGCGGATAGCCTACCATGCCATGCAGGGTGCACCTATTTTCAAGCACACTTGTGAAACCTTATCGAGTGGGTGGATGTGGTTTCCAATCAAAACGAGCAAGGCAAGGTGTGTCTGAAATGAATGAAGGGCTCACGAAGTTCACCAGTAACACAATTGTTTTTTTTTTCAAATCTGTTCTTTTTAATATTTACAATAAATACACATTTTTTTTACAGTATAAAAATCCATGTACTTATTTATATAAATTTAAGTAAAAAATAATGCACAGGACATCAAGCCCTGATAGTGTACAGAGGGGCTGGATCCAAGAGTTTCACACGGAGAGGAAAAGAAACTCCAAATAGGCGAAGGCAGGTCAGAAGGCAGTTCAGACACATGAGGCAGTTTAAATAAAACATTGTCTCTGCGCTTGCTAGGCAACTGTATGTGCATTTTACCCCTGTCAACAAGAACATTTACATTTTTTTTTATATATTTTCTTTTTTTGGCCACGTCGTTCTGTTACAAAGAGTTTTACAGTAGCACAGTCATAGAAAGGCACTTTTTGTGTCAAACACAGCGTTCCAGTTCTGTCAAAGAAGAGTAGTATATACAGGGCCAGCCCCTTCTTGGTCTGCCTGCTCTTAAGCAAACAAAGCTTTTCCAAAGCTTTCTTTATACAACCAAAGTAGTACCAGCTACATTATTTAAAAAAACATACACTAAAACGTTTTTTTAAGTCAATATATATATATATATATATATATATATATATATATATATATATATATATATATATATACAGAATTTGGCCACATGGAGAGCATTTTAAATAAAAATACAACTGAATCACAATACAAAATAATACATCCCCCCCTTTTTTGTGAACACCCTCAAGTCCTTTGGTGAGCTCCTTCACATGTGTCTCTTCATGTGGAGCGCCAAATGGTCAGACCTGGAGAAGGCGCGCTCGCACAGGTGGCACTGGAAGGGTCTGTGTCCGGTGTGTTTACGAAAATGACGGGTCAGCTCGTCGGAGCGGGCGAACTTCCACCCGCAACCTTCCCAGCTGCAGTGGTATGGCTTCTCACCTGCGAGGGAGGGGGGGAAAAAGCAGAGGAGTAACGTTAGTAGGTGTTTTTTAAGTTTGGATCATCATGTGCCATGGCGCACGGAAGTCGTGCAGTGATGATGGAATGGAGGAGAGGAAACGTACCGGTGTGAGTTCGCAGATGTGCCTTCAGGTGTGAGCTCTTGGTGTAGGTTTTCCCGCAGCCGGCAAACGTGCAGGTGTGCGTCGCCGTGCGCTTCCGCGGCCACGTACGTCTCCCTCTCTTGGGCTTGGACTCGAGGAGCTCCAGCGGGGACGAGGGAGGGGTGAGCATCACCCTCTGCGCGCCGGCGGGCTGCAGGGTGAGACCCTCGTCGTACATCCCGAAGCCGGGGTGCGGAGCGTGGTAGGGCATCTGCATCTGCGGAGCCTGAGGGTGGTGCTGGAAGGACGCGGCTGTGTGGTATTTCTGCTGGAAGCACAGCTGTGCCTGGCAGTCCGTGGCTTGCTGGTCGTCGGGGCTCAGCGGCGGGGTCATGCTGCTGGCCGCCCGCGGGGAGATGGCCACCCTGGGCTGCTCGAAGGACATCATGCAAGACACGTTGCCCTCTTGCTTGATTCTGCTGCAGCTCTGGGGGACCATGCCCAGAACGGGGCCGTAACTGTCCATGGCCGGCTCGATTTTGATGTTTTCCGGACGGGGGAACTGCGCCGTGTTGACGTAAAATCTCCCCTGAACGCCGGGGTTGCGCGTCACGCTGTAGCCGCCGGGCGCGTCGGAGCGGAGCAGCTCCGTCATGAGGCTGGCGCCGTAGGGAGGAGGCGGGGAGCGGTGGTCCTCGGCGGGGAACTGCGGCACGGAGTTCCCGGTTGCCGTGTACATGCTGGCATCAGCCGTGCCGACGTATTCCACCGCGCTGTCTAGTCCCGTCGTGTTGGAGAGAATAAAATCCAGATCCAAGTAATTGCTCAGATCCTCCTCGTCCTTCTTGCTCTGGCTGTCCAGGCTCTGTACCAGTTCAAGCATAGAGCAACTCGTAGGTGGGAGCTTGTCCATCTCTCCTTTCCACCTCTGAAAACAAACAATAATTCGACATTAGAAATGAATTTGCACAAACAAAACGTAGCTTTCCTTGCTTCCCAAGGGAAAGAAAAGTATTTCAAGTAGCCCGAGCATCCTGCGAGGTGAGTGAGAAACTTACATTTTCCCAGTTTTTTTCTCTTTGGTTTGAGAACGTCGAAAATGAGGGCAGCATCACTCCTGACAAGGCCATCGTTTTTGGGGCGAACTAATAACACAACGAGCTGTCTCGGTCCGAGTTGAGCGGAGCGGCAGCCGCGCCAGAGTTTGAAGTGCTTTCACGGTTCTCCCCTGTCTCTCTCTCTCTCTCCTCAGCTGCGCTTCAAACACCAGTTTAAAAGTGGTAGGAGGTCCTCCCCGACCTTATAACTCTACGAGCACAGATCGCCTGGCCAATTGTGAGAGCTCAGGAAACAACGTAGAGTTTTGGTAAATTTAGCTCTATATAAAGCTGCAGGTCGCTGGGCTTAGAGTGCTGTAACAGGCACGGCGCAGGAGCCTATAAGGCGCAGGATGACGCAGGCAGAGGGCCTCCTCCTCCTCCTCCTCCTCCTCCTCCCCACACCCTCCTCCTCCCCGCACCCCTCCACCTGAAGTGTACTGTTTGAAAAAAAAAAACGTTCAGGACAAACACACAACTCAGCCTGTATAGCAACCTTAGATTCTTACGTAACACACGTCCCAAGAACGAGTCTGATGACAGAAACCGCCGCGGGACAAGCCGCAGTAACAGCTTCTTTTAGAAGCTGTCAGTTGTTCGTGTAATCATTACCACTCAAAGAATGAGGCGTTCAGGTGCTCACTCATTACGTTTTATTGAATCTGACCTTTTGAGAGAGAGGGGGGGGGGGGGGGGTGGAGAGATTGAGATACTGTTTCTGAATTTACACAATGGTGCACAAATGTTTGCACTATATTAGAAGTAAATAAATCTTAAGATATTAAAATGATTTAAATCCCATCCAGTGGTTTTGTTTGATTATTTTGTTTTCTTGGAGTACAGCGCATTGGTTCAACCAATTTATTTTAATAAACTGTGCTTTATAAATGAAATGGTCTGCAGGAGGAAGCCAGAGTACCCAGAGGGAGCCCATGCCTGCACAGGGAGACAGACCCCAGTTCGGGACTCAAACCCAGGACTTTGTTGCTGCGAGACAATAGTGCACCACTCTGCAGCCCTGTTTGAATCCTAATCAAGCACTATTAGCGTGTAAAAAATAATGTTCAGCAACTGTTAAATTATTGTTGTTCAGAAAGTTTTTGTGTTGGAGCAAGGATTCATGTTTGTATCTGCATCTACAGCGCTAACGTTAAAGTCAGACCTGTCAGTAATCCCTTCATATTATTTTAATCTGAAGGGATTACTGATTTTAATAAACTATATATTTTTTCTACGTCTAAACGGGCCCAGTCATGTACATTGACTTTACAAATTTCTGCACTATGTAGCTCAATCGGTTGTATGCAGAAAAAATCCTATTAAATTTATTACGCCCTGTTGGCTTATTATATAAAACTTGTTTTTCACACTTTATTTTTGTTCTATTTGTTAGTGATCAAAGCGCTTTGTGTATATTTACAAAAAGAAGAGCACGTGACCAGAAGTACAATATTGGGCATTCGTGGAATGAGTAAACAATTGCACGAATGCCCATTATTGTAGCCCATAGACATGTATATATATATATATATATATATATATATATATATATATATATATATATATATATATATATATATATATGACATTATAATGAATAAATACAATCTTAAATATATGTTCGTTCTCACATGTAGATCTGGTTTGTCATTTGGTACAAATCCTGGCAGCACATGAATAAGACATCCTCTCCAAATTTCCCCACTCTGCCACCTCCAATATGGCTTCGACATCGACCTGAGATTCCCTGCTCAACAAGGCGTTTCCGTAGGTGTTTGCGATGGAGCTGAGAAAGTCATCAATGTCCAGTAGAGGTGCAAATAGAAAGAGGTTAAATAACCCCAAACTTGTAGATCTGGTTGGCCTTCGACCACGCCGAGCTGTTGCCATCCTGCAAGGCATTGCAGGACGGTCTACTGGCTCTTACAGCTGCGTCAATCGTCGCCATCTTTTTTTCTGATAGTTTTTTAGTATTAAACCTTTATTTAACCAGGAAAGTCACCATTGAGATTAATAATCTCTCTTTCAAGGGCGACCTGGTTCTGCAGTAGCTACTCCTGGCAGATGACCCAACGTTTCTGGCTGCTGATTGCACCCAGTCCAAAGTTGCTTTCAGTCTAATTAGACACCACCAAGGCGCACGCTATTGTTTTATTTGAAAATGAATATATATATATTTTTTGTGTTTTCTTTTTATGGTCAAAATACGTGACTAGGCCCCTTTAACACTCACTAATATTAAAATTCTATCAATATCGCTACTTTTTTGTTTAATTAATCCTTTGAAAGTATTTCCATTTTAAGCAAGGATGTTAGTTTCCACATGTAAAGCTCACCGATGGTAAAATTACAACCTTAGCAAATCCTAAACATTTTCATCAGACTTCAACCAAAGCTCATTAAGATATCAGACATCCTCGTTTCTCAAGATCAGGTTGTATTAGCAATAACCATATCAATTTAGCAAACGTTATTAACTGTAAAAAGCCTTGTTGTTAAGACATTTTCTATGTAGGTCCGGGAATTACATTTGTTGCCAAATTAAACTTTATCCACAGTGGTAATGCTACAGTTATTGCAAACCAAGCTTCCTAACTCAGGGAAAAGCTTTGAGTCCCACCTTGTTAGAATCAATTTAAAACAATTAACCCTTTATTATTTCACGAATGCATCAAGTGTTAATCGCAAACGATGTGTTAGTTTGCTTTTTTTATTTTCTTTTAAGGACAAACCAGGTGGGCAAATAATCTCAATAATTAGAATTTAATTTAGCTGAGTGTGTCTCAGTCGTTAAACTTCCTGCTTCACCAGAAACTCTTAGATAAAAATTATTACCCAATGTTGTTGGGCTATCGTATTTTAAGGACTAACAATTAGTTTTCTGGAAAAAAAAAAATCCGTTTTAATAGCGTGTGTGGTGACTTGAGCAGCATTCCTCCGCTGCATCCACCTGCTTGGCACGTCTGGCTCTCGGCTCATTATCATTAATGGAAGATGGCTTTTTGTTCCGTCGCAGCAGGCTTGTCCAAACAGGCGCCAGGATCGTCTGAAACGGGTTTCTGTGGCCCTTTTTTCACGCTCCCATCACTCGGGGACGTAAACACGGTTCAAGGTAGCGCCTCATTCAGGTGTAAATGGCGCAGAAGGGGCGCGCAGTGTCGACTGGGGCCAGATTTGCATCACAACGATGAGCCGCCCGCTCGCTGCGCCTGTTGCTCTTTCTGCTGAGGAATCTGGTTTCTAACGAGGAAGAGGCTGGCAGAGTTACTTCGTCAGCGGGGAAAACCGCTTTAGTGGCCTACTGTACGACCTTTGCTTGTCTCTTTGTTCTGAGGACCATCTGAAAATTTCGGCCTCAACATACATCCACCCATACATCCATATATATATATATATATATATATATATATATATATATATATATATATATATATATATATATATATATATATATATATATATATATATATGGGGTTGTTAATTGGTGTCAGCTGTTTTGGTTGTAATGAAATTAACAACAGGTGCATTAAAAGAGCAACAATGAGGCAACCCTATAATTGTTTTGCTGCTAAAGGCCACAGATATCCCCCCTCCTCGTTTTTTTTTTTTTTTTTTTTTTGACTGCTTTTCAGCAAGGCATTGTAGGCAATGCCATTTCATCAAATTGGACTAGACTGCCGCATCAGCTTTTCAGTTTCACTTTCTCAATGACTTCGGATTAAGCTCTCTGTGGGTTGATCCTTTTCATCAAATGATGTGGCATCCTTTTGTTCCTAACACATTACCCATTTCATATCGGTGTGGGTATCCAGCATGATCCCCCCCTCCTTAAAGTGTTTCTTTAATTTATTTTGAACAGTACAAACAAAGCCAATCGTCAACTCTATCCACTACTCAGGTGTTAGTTTTGCATTAAACATCTCTGGCCTTTCCAGGAGATTGACTTAAAGAGAGCGTTTGTGAAGCTACAAGACACGAAACGGTGTTGGCGGCATCATTCTGTGGGAATGTTGTTCTTCAGCAGTGTCAGAGAAAATTAATATCAGTACAGCCAGCTGCCTCCGCTGGTGTTAAAATAAATATATTTCAAATCACGGGAAATATATTTATGTCTGTGTGAAGAGGTGGCTTAACCAAAACTTTCCATCACTGGTACAGAAAGTGATTTAACTGCCCCCACACAGTAAAAATGAACCTTTTTTCTGGTCTAACAAATTATATGAAGAAAAAACACTTCACCCCCTAATTTATAGTTCTTCACTTTTTAGCTGGAATAATGTCAGCGGGCCATCTACCAGTCTCTGACATCAGTCTGGCCAGGTGCTGCAAAATATCCCAAACTTTCACATCCATGCTTCACAGTGGGTATGATTTTTTTCTCTTGAATGCTCAAAAAAAATGTTGTTTTCTTTTGTTTCATCTGTCCAATGAACATTTTTCCCCACTCCTATTTTTTGCCCTTTATTTTTTCTCTTAGAGAGCAGGACCCCACACCTCCATTGAGGCATTCATTTTCAAACAGGCAGTTACAAGAGCCTGCTTTAGGTCCTATAAGGACATTTCAGGGATTTTGAAGACTTTTAGCATCGTGCTGTCTGTTCCGAGTGTGAACTTGCTTGGACATCCAGACTTGGGTATTTTGTATTAAACCCCTTGTAGACTGTTTCTCTAAAGTGGTTGATTTTGTTTCTTTTGAAGCTTCTTTAAATCCTACACCAGACTCATAAGCTGCTACGATCGTCGTTTCCAAAAACCTCAGACATCTCCCTGGATCTTACAACAGTGTCCACTCTCACTTCTCTCTCTCTTTAACTGGCAGAAGCAAACCAAACTAAATGTCTGTGGGAGTTAAATAGGGCAAAACTCCTACAAAATGCTGAGGAATGATGTTCTAAAAAAAGGACACCTGGTGTGATACATGTGTGTGTGATTTAAGCTTTTAAAGTGGGAATAAATAGAGGTTTATTCAAATCTATTCCTTTTCAAAATAGCAGAAGATGTACAAAAAATATATTTTTTGTCAGTTTTGTCACTTAACTTTCTCAGTATTATTAATTTTAATATTAAATATGTATATGTTCAAATACATTAGGGAGTGGTGGCTTAGCGATTAGAGCAGGGCGCTTATGTTCTGGCAAGGCTGCAAGTTCCCCGGTTTGAACCCCACTGACACATTGAGCAAGACCCTTAGCCCCAGAAAGCTCCCCAGGCGCCCTCACAGTGGCAGCCCACTGCTCCCCAAGGGAGGGGTTAAATGCAGGGGGAAAGATAACACTGAAATGTACAAAAAGGGACAATAAAGATGACTATTACAGTATGTCCAAAAATTATAACTATAGTAACACAGAGGCTGCCATGGTGGCCTGATTTTTTTTTCCACATAACTGTAATTAGCTGTGGGGTCATTTTAAAATCGTTGAAATGATTTCTTTGTTTGTTAAAGAAAGAGTTACTATATAAAGATTTTAAAACCCCATCTGAGAGGAAGTGAAAGAGCCAGCCCCATAAAGCGAAACGAAATCGACTTTCTCCTAAGAGCTGTGCCCCTTCCCTCGGCTGAAGCTACACTGCACAGACATGAAGGCGCTGATGACCTGGGCTCGCTCGTGTGGCTCAGATCTGTGTGACGGACACATCACCTATCATCAACCTGTCATGTCCAGCACGGTCTCTAAACTGTGCGTGCAGCTGTGAGGTTTCCACATCCTGATGCATGATCTGCACTGAGCTTTCAGTGGAAAATGCGTCACACAGTCAGAGTCCAGTAAGGTTTGACAGGAAACGTTTTTTTTTTTTGTGTTTTTTTTTTTGGCTGGCCTGATGGTCGAACCCCTGACCGCTGAGTCTGACCCCTGGTTTTTGCCACAACCCTCCTCTGTTTGCTACTAGTGAGAGTGAGCATTCTCACTTCCCTTTTACACAACTACCTTTAATGCATCAAAAGGCTCTCAAGTTCCAGTTTAGGGAACTTAATCCTTTGCTGAACTCTTGCTGTCATCTTGTTTTTTTTAACCAACCCAGATCTGCTTTACTCAAAGATCCTTGAGCAATATTTTAGATGTTGTTGTTTTTTTGTCGTTTTGTTTTTATGGGCTAAGTTAGACATTTTTGTTTGGTGTGTGCCAGTGTCTCCTCCATCAGCTAAAACCATTAGAATAACTTTAACACTATTGTTCAACTACCTTGCCATTGTTCAGGGGAAATTTTAAACTGGTCAGAAGTTTACGTGCAGTCATCAGTGATGTGGATGTCAAACTTACTTTTTGGCTTTCAGTGATGCATTTCAATTATTTTAATATTTTCCAGAGTGGACTAATTGTACAATATACACTGCTAAAGACACTTTTTAATCAAAGTATATTATTGAGTCAGTTACACTTGTGGATTATTGATCTGGTCAGTTCAGTAGCAGAAGGAGTTGTTAATTAGTGTCGGCTGATTTGGTGTTAATGAAATCAACTACAGGTGGACTGAAGGGGCAACAATGAGAACAGGAATGGCTTTGCGGCTAGAGGCCACAATTTCCCTATTCATTTTTTTTTTAGTTTTCTGTAGCTTTGCTCAGGGTTAATGTTACTACTGGTAGTATGAGGCAATACCTGGACTCACTGAGGTTGCACAGGCAGTCTAACTCCATCAGAACGGCTCATCGATACATGAACGAGGAGAGAGGCGGTTACTGTAGGAGAGCTGGACAGGTCCGTAAGTGATATTTATTCCAACCGCAGGACCAAAATTTGCTCCCTTGTGCAAGAAAGAACAGGATGAGTACTGCCAGAGCTATACAAAGTGACCTCCAGCAGGCCAGTGGAGTGAATGTCTCTGAGCAAACAATTAGAAACAGGCTCCATGCAGGTGGCCTGAGGGCCCTACATCCTCTAGTAGGTCCTGATCTCACTGCCTGGCAATGTGGAGCTTGACTTGCATTTGCCAAAGAACACTGGAAATGGCAGGATCAGCACTTGCGCCCTGTTCTTTTCACAGATGAGAACAAGTTTCACAGACCTAAAAGGGACTGGGAAGGTTTTGGTGGTGGGTCAGTGTTGGTGTGGGGAGGCATGTCCATGGAGGGACATACAAACTTACGATAGCCCCCTGTGTTCCTCCTGGTGCATTATAATGTCCGGCCTCATGTGACAAGAGCATGCAGGCAGGTCCTGGAGGATGAAGGAATTGTTACCATTGACTGGCCTCCATACTCCCCTGAACTAAATCCAATAGAGCATCTCTGGGACATCATGTTTAGGTCCATCCGACTCCGCCAAGTTGCACCTCAGACTGACAACGAGCTCAGTGACGCCCTGGTCAGGATCTGGTAGGAGATACCTCAGGACACCCTCCATCCTCCCCTACGGAGCATGCTCCAACGTTGTCAGGCATGCATGCAAGCAAGTGGGGGCCATAAAAACTACAGAGCAACATTTTGAGTTGTTGGAATGACATATCAGCGAATTGGACTAGCCTGCTGCATCAGTTTTTCAGTTTCACTTTCCCTATGACTTCAGATTAAGCCCCCACTGGGTTGCTCATTTTCGTTTTCATTAAATTAAGCGTTATCCTTTTGTTTCTAACAGATTACCCATTCCATATAAGTATGAATATCCAGTATGATTTGCTTTTTTTTTTTCTCCCAAAAAATCAGATACGTTTTCAAAGTGTTCCTTAAACGGGACCTTCTATGCAAAATTCAATTTCTGCATGTTTTTCTATTTCTACTTGGGTCTCTACTGCTTCTAGAAAAAGTCCAAGCACAACAGACAAACAAACAAAAAAGAGCCATCTTCATTAGTTGGTCTTGCTGTATGCGTCGTACAACGGAAGTTCGGCATGAACATGATTTGTCATTTAACATAAAGCTAACGCTAATAATAGGCTACTGATAGCACTGTGTTAATTTAGAAACTTCTCATTCAGAAAGTGCTTCCTGCTGCCTTGCTGGTTGTGCAGGAGGCTCCTCTTCTGCTTCTTCGGACTGACTCAGGATCAAAGAGGTACAAAGAGGTTGTATGAAGTTCGTATAAATGCCAGTGTAAACATTGAGTTAGGGGGGCGCAGCTAGCTAGCTACAGCTTATTTGCACAAAAGTGACAAAGTCCTAAAACAGATCATTATGAAAGAAGCTCAAAATACATCCGGGCACTCTGTTACTGACCGCCATGATGGCAGGCAGAGTCTCGTTAGAAACGGCTGAGTAAGTTTACTAGCATTTGTTTTAGTTTTATTTTTTACCCAAATTGCAGTGGTTATTTCATGTTGGTAAAAGGATGTTCCAACCGTGCAGTTTTCACTACATCCCATAAATCAGAAAATACGAAGATGAGGCGTTGAGTGTTGAACTTTGGCGAATCTGGCTTGGAAACGTTGACCTCAAGGATGAGCTGTCGAAAATGGCCAGAATATGCTCAGATCACTTTTATTTTGACAAAAGAAATAAATCTTTTGTTAAACAGTGTTAGCGTTTAACTGTATGTATGCTGAAACTATTCTGTTCATTATTTAGTACGTCTCTGCTGTGGTTACCTGAGCTATATCAGTGATATTTATGGTTAGCCCGGCCAGCCAGACTGAATTACACGGAGCATAAATCTGAAAGTGTGGTAAGGCTCCATTCCCTCGGGCTCAAAACAGAGCGGACAAATCACAGGACCGGAGGCAGGACTTTACGATTCTTCTCTTCCAGAGGCAGAATTACCCATAATGCAGCAGCGCTTTTCTACTACCATATCAGTCAAGATACATATGGAGATTTTTGTTGCTTGGTGCCTTGGAAGATTAAGAAAGTGCATGTGAGTTCACCATGTATCCCTCTGACTTTTGTTTAGACAAAAGTGCCAAAAAAATGTTCATTTGATAGTTTGCTTGACGGTATGACATGTTTCACGGACTACAATTTGATAAAAACAGAGCGTGTCGCTTGGAGTTTCTTGCGTCACATTCGTAGTTATCCGACTGGTTCTAACTTGACGCCGAGCCTGTTAGTTCCCCTTTAAAATCGGGCTCTACCAGCCTAATACACTGTGCATACAGCGTAAGCCAGTCTGATTTACTGTAGCACTAGTCAAATTAACTTAGCTAATGTAGCCTATATCTGCAAGCTAGGAGGGACATGTACGTGTATGTTATTACTTACCAGAGCCTTGTTATTCACATTAAGAGGTCAGAGGTCTTTTACCAAGCCCTTAAGACACTGACTGTATGCGTCCATGGATTCCAGGCCACGAAGGTCCTCCATTTTGAAGGCACTTTTCATGTTCACTAAGTAATTAGCTATAGTAAGATATTGGCCGCAGTCTGTCTGCGTCATCTGACATTTTTCCAAACAGCAGCCATTTTGTGGATGTACGTATTGCTCTCTTGCGCGTTGGTCAAGAGTATCAATATAATTTCTTCTTGTTTGTCTGGAAGCCATGATGATCGTGGTTGCCTAGCTGTGCCTAACGCTGCACTTGCCTGCCAACATGGCGGTTCAGACATGTGGGAACCATGTATAGGCGGAACTGAGGAGGTGAAATGTTTTGTATAGCCCATAGACCTTTCCTAACATGTTTAAAAGGAAACTGTCATGGTTTTTAAGTGTTTGGCCCACATGCAGATACAGACAGAGGCAGAAACAATTTTAAGATGTTTATTAAAGGCTCAGATAACGAAGAAACGCAAGGCGTGTAGAACAGGCGAGGTCTGAACATCAGTGCTGGATCGACTGTGGGGAAGAACGAAGATTGAGTTACTGAGGATCGAACCAGAGAAAAAAAAACAAACAGAAGCTGCGCCGCTTACCATTTATTCGGGAAGACCTATCCGGGAGGAGTAAGTGACGCTGGGACTCTGTGACCGTAACTCGCTGATGGTGGCAGGTAGCTGAGTGACTGGAGGGCTGACTGATGTAAACTGGCGAGGGATCCAGAGCGCACCACAGTTGACGGCAGACAGGAGGAGCAGATGGAAGAACCAGAGAGTTGTGAGTGAACCAGCTGAATCCAGGAAGGGGAATCTCACGCCCGGCTTGGTACCACCGATACTTGATACCTCGTATCTGTGAGTTTCCAGGAACTCACAGATACGAGGCTCAGCGGACAGGTCGGAGGTCTAGGCATACCACGACTGGGTTAACACTCTGGCGTCTTCCATCTGTCTGAGTACTCCTAAAGAAGCCCATGCTGATGACTCCAGACGCGCAGCAGGTGTGGGCCACGCCCCCCAGTCAACTAGAGCCACCTGTGAAGCAGAGTTAGAGCACGGAACACACAGAGAACCCTGACAGAAACATAATAGATCCCCTTTAGTTTTTTTAAGCTGTAAATTCAGTGATATTCAAAAACATGAAATTACTGCACATGTTTGAAAATTCAGCTGTTTGGCATTGATGAGAAAGGTTTTTGAAATGGTTCCCATGAGGCTTTCAAGTCTATTAATACTGAACCAACTGTCAAGCATGGCGGTAGCTGTATCATGCTACAGGATTAAACAGGGGAAAAAAATTATTGTGGCCTTTCTCTAATGCAAACAGGGTCAAATAATGGACATACAGGCTTAAATGTATACATACACCCACACTAATAATGTTCTTGTGCCTTTTTCATGTTGGAACACCCAATTTTATCCAAGGTTCAGCCATATAGGTACTGATTTTTGGAGAAAAATTTCAAAGATCTTTTCCTTCATTACTCCATCAACGTTTTGCAATGCACAAGTACCAGTAGAGCTTGTGTAGAAACTTTGACCCTCTCTTCTTTGCTCAATTCAGCCGAAATGTAGAAGTTTAGACCTACATAACCCATATAAGGTCATGCTCCAGGACCACAAAATATATTTAAGTCTGGACTTTGGCTAGGCCACTCCGCAACCTCCTGTTTAGCTGTTTCTTCAGGTTTGACAGCGACGAGGCCTAAATATGGGTCGTTAAATCATCCCCACAAAGTTTGATTAAGTCAACTCATTATTTACTAAGGGACAGAATTATATTTTTTAAACCACATTGGTTTTAATAGGTTTCTTTCTTTAAAAATTAAATTGCCGTTTCAAAACTGTTTTATGCACTCCTTTCGTTAACTATTTGATTGACAATTTGAAATATAGTGTTATGAAGAGCGAAAACAGACAAACTCTTTAAGTGGCAAATTAATCTTCACATGCCTATAGCTTGTTCCCTTTTTCACATGCTCTTGATGAGAAAACTGAACAGCAGTTGTGGGAAACTCCACACAGACTGCGGGCACAGCTCAGATGAAAAAAAAAAGAAAAAACTTGGCGGATCGAGTGGGAGCTCTCAGTAATTCAAATGACGTTTTTTTTGAGACAGGTTTGTATTTCACCCTGTGCCGTCACTTCCTGTGAATAAATGTTCATGAGCGGTGAGATAATTTTATTTAAGCAGTCAGGGCCTCAGACTTAAGATGGGTGGGACAGCCTTCTGAGTGCAGCAGCCTTATTTAAAACATGTTGTCAGGCACGTTCACAGAGAGAGATTCGTAAGCACTACATTAAAAACTTGGTCCCTGTGTAAGAATGCACCCTCAGAGGAAAATTGAAGATCAGAAACTAGACAGACACCTAGGACATGGTGAGGATTCAGTAGTGTCCTCTCCAGGTTCTTGACCCTATGTCCATTCTTTGGTCCATCAACCTGCAGCCCCTATGTGAATCACAGAGCGAAATGCAACACTTGAATTAAGATGAGCAACGCTTCCAGAGAAAATTCGTAGAATCCTTCCCCTGAACTGACATTTGCACAACATTTCTTCCATTGGGTAACCCGTACTGTTTCACAACTATGAAATCCGCATTGTATTGTTGCTTCGGACACGTCTTTAGAGTAAACCGGCTTATCAGCGAATTGTAGAGTTGATGGCAAGTCATCCAAATAATCCTCTTTTCTTTTGGATTCACTTAAAAAAAAGAAAACAGTTCTGTGAATACCTTGCAAACTAATGTCAGAGGTTATCTACTTCTGTTTTTGAGCATAATTATTTCAAGATTTCACTTTAAAAATGCCCGCATCAGCCAAAACTGCAGAGTGGCTTTCCAGGAATTAGAATAGAAGTGCTGTAGTTCAATCAATCAGTGACTAAGGAAGAGTGGAAACATTTAATTAATCAGAAATGTTAAAATCTGATTGAAGTATAACAACATTGACAAGGCTGTGTTATTATTTGTGTCACACTTGTACGTTTCAGATGATCAAACAAATTTTAATATTGTACAAAGATAATATGAGTGAAACAGCAATCCCCCCAAATCGTGATTTAACTTTATTCAACCAGATTTTTAAGAAGAGTTTTACAAGCCACACCTAGACTACTATCATTCCTGTAGTATCAGGACATCCTCAAAACAGAGACTGTCTGAGAATTCGACATAGGGCTTCCCTGGAGTGCCCGGCCTCCCAAATGTACTCCATTGGCACATCAACGGTCCATGCAGGATGTTACACAAGACCCCAGAAGAACATCTTGTAGCTCTGCAGGCTTCATTTGTCCCATTAAGGTCAGCGTTCATGACTCCACATTAGAAGGAAGACTGGCCAAAAATGGCATTGGGAGAGTTTGAAGGCCAGAACTGCAGCCCACCAAAAATAACACAAAGACCTGTCTCTTATGTGCTAAAAAACATACACTTGATGATTTCAAGGTTTTGGAAAAATATTCTGTGAACTGGTGAAGCATAAGCTGATCTTTCTGGAAGGTATGTCCCCTTGTATTTGACTTAAATTTAGCTGGTGGTAGTGGGATGATGCTTTGATTCATACCACATACCATAACTGATGGGGTAATAAATAATGCTCTTAATCCGAAGGGAGAATGTCCAGCTATCAGCTTGTGGCCTTACAAGCAAACTCCCTGAGTTTGTGCAGCAGGACAAAGACCTGAAAACACAACAAAAAGTCCACCTTGGCTCAAAAAAAGCCAAATGAAGGTATCGGAGAGGCCTAGTCAACGTCTGGACTTAAATCCAATTGAGATGTTGTGGCAAGGACTCAGACATGCTCAAAAACCCTCCAATGTGGCACAATTTAAACTATTTTGCAAAGAAGATTGACCAAAAGTCCTCCACAGTGATGTAAAAGCCTAATTACCAGTGCTCACAAACTCGGGATTGCCGCTGTTGCTGCCAGTGGTGGTACAACCAGGTTTAGGGGGCAATTACTTTTTCACAAAGGACCAGGTTGGTTCGAACAGGTTTTTGTCAATTACTGAATGAAATCCTTTAAAAGCTCATATTTGCTCAAGTTATCTGAGAAAAATTTGTGTTTTTGTAAGGAGGCAAATACTTTTTAACAAAACTGTAAAGGTTTTAAATTCCTAATATATATATATATATATATATATATATATATATATATATATATATATATATATATATATATATATATATATATATTCTCAAAGATGGGCATTTTCCTCCAAGTACTTTCTCCAAAGGGTTGGGATGTTTCATCATGCAGACACACTCATGTTCTCCATGATGAAACCTCAGGTTGTCACTTTTACATTGGACTGCTTAAATTAATGTAATGAACACTGGCATGCATCATGTCTGTGTCAGTTCAGCAAGTGCTTCATCACTTTGGACACATCAGCACAGCCTCATGTTCTCCGACGTACGTGGAAAAACCTCGTGAGAGAGGCAGCGGCGGACCTGCTGGACATCCTGACTGAACAAGAGTCAGTGCGAGTTTCAGGCTGACTGAGATCCTGCTCTGGGCTTATATAGCCCGGTTATTTTTAACCGCCCACCCCTTATTACAGCGCTTTCCCCCCTTGAAACATTCAGGAAGCACGTTGGGCTCCTTTTCCTGCTCACATGCAGCCAGATTCAAACAGAATCAAAGAATGATAGCATTGAGGCTCTCCAACCACCACAACCCCCCCACCCCTCTTCCTCCTCTCTCCTGCTGGAAAAAAAAAACGGTGGTAGAAATGTTTAGTAAAAAGTTGGCACGCGCCAAAGGAATGACACAGAGTTGGCTCCAGTCCTACTCTAGTTTCAGAAACCCTCAACTATTTGTTAGAAAAACAGCACACGGACCTTCATGGACACATATCTGTACGTGCTGGCAGCTTTCAGCGGTGTATTTCTGGGGAATGTACCCAAAAGAAGCAAAAATCTCACAAAAGTTCGCCAAACAGAGCCTCCAGTATTTGGAAAATAACTGCAAAACACAGAGAAATAATGGGTCTCAGGACAATATTTAATTCTTTGCGTTTTTCTGGTAAACTAGATGATAGTGGAGGTCGCAGAAGGAGCAGTTCAGCTTGTGGTTTTTCTTCAGTTGCTGTAGAGTCAGTATAGAAACAGATTTTACTGCTTTGTTAAATAGTAGTGCCTAGTTTAGAATGTTTTGATATTATCCATTAGCTTTTATTACATTCATCACAAATATTTTACATTTATTCAACCCCATATATAACACTAAAAGGTATTTGGTGGCTTTGACTCAGTCGAAAAGTTCATTTATTTTAGTGATTCAATTCTAATAGTGAAACTCCTATAGATTCATTACACGCTAAATTATATATTTCAAACAATTATTGCTATTTATTGTGATGATTATGGCTTATAGCTAATGAAAAGGCAAAGTTAAGTCAGAAAATTATAATATTAAATGCAACAATAAAAAAGTATTTTAATGCGGAACTGTTTGTCCTCTGAAGCTGTCCATGTACTGTACAGTATATGACCTCAATGCTTGTTGGAGTAGTTTTTGTATTATTTATTAATGCATTGTAGCATGGATGCCTGTCTGTGGGACGACTTGGGTTAATGAAGCCGAGGTTGGTTGACAAATAGCAGTAACACTTTTTCTTCCACTAAACCTTCCATTTCAATCCTTGGACATAGTAATCCATGAACAGTGAGCTTCTTAGCAAGGACCCTCTGTGACTTACCATCCTTGTGTTAAGTCAGGGGTCTTTCACATGAATACCAGACCATGACAAAACCTTTCTGTATTAATAATTCTTATCTTATCGGTCCTATGTTATTTTATTTTGAGAGAACTTGAATTTTGGGTTTTTAATGGCTGTAAGACAAAATTGGCAGAAATGAATGCTTTAGAAATATATCACTGTGTGTGCAATTTATCTGTATAGTAAATGAGTTTCACTTTTTAAACTGAATTGCGGAAATCTATTATTTTTCTAATCAATCAAGATGCGCTTATACTAAACTTTGGGTCTAAATTCTTGTGAAAGACCATTTATCAGGACAACTAATTATCTGACAAGATAGTTTTTTATTAAAGATGAGATTTAGGTAACTCAGTTCTAGCTAAGCACATCTGCTCAGACCCTTGTCTGTTAGTGAAAACCATTCAATACTGTATCGCTCTTTCAAAAGTATCTACCTAGCTTTTGTTAGGGACTTTCTCCATATAATAAACCTTTTTACTGCCTCCACAAACATACCAGTGGTTGTACTTCTGAAAACAGCCCTGGCTCCTGCTATGTTCCACAGCATTTGTGCTTTAAAACAGCCAGAGTCTGGCTTCCACAGAACCCAAACATGTGTTTCGACAACCAGCATAGCTTTTAGCAAGTGTTATGGAAACCCACCTTTTAAAAATATGCAGCACACTACAGCTAACATGGCAGGAATAACGGCTACATGTGGATATAATTGAGCCAGTAGAGGACTGAGGGGATGGGGCCTGATTTATTAGCTGTTAACACCAGGAATCAGTGGTCCCACTCGTCACACCACACACATACACACAAGTTGAGGCAAGTGAAAAGGTTGTTTTCTTCTACCCAAAGTGCCAAGAAAGGAACTTTTTGTTTGACAAATGAGAACGAGTGAGCTCTTAAAGCCTTGAAATGGGCAACTGGAACTTTTTCAGATTGCTGTTAGGATCCATGAGAATTCAAGGTGCTGGCCAGGTTTGATGTGCATTACAAGTTACAAGCGTTGGACAAACTTTTAATTGTTCAGTAAAACATGTTATTCAGGATAAAAATACACAACACTCTTGTCGAACATTAAAGGTAATTGTTACCATTTTGTTGTGAAATGCAGAAATTTGCTAAAATTTTGCCAATTACTGCTAACACTGGTGGAACTTCTAAAACTTAGCTCCTTATTCAGAAAACAGAAACAGCGCTTTGCAGGCACATCATTGATTATATTTGAAATTATTTCTAAACAATACGTTTTTTGCCAGATTAAGATAATGACCTATTTTTCAGTGCATCTACTAAAAGTCCTAGACAGAGTTGAAATTTGAAAATCACATCAGTTTTGACCTGGCAACTGAAATTGATTGCCACGCACAGCCTTGATGCTAGCTACAAAAATGAATTGTGTATTTATTTCAGACTAGTTTATTAGTGGTATCTTATTAAAGTTGTCACACCCACAGTAGGCCTACTGTCTAACTTGTTGGTGAAACTGTAGCTACAGGCTTTGAGTCCATAAAGTCTTTAGACATATAAGCTACTGTTATTACACGTCTGGCTAATATTAGTTAGCAGGGTCCCTCGGTGGTGGGATAGCAGGCAAAGTCTATGACATTAAAACGGGGAGTCCGGGTTTGAATCCCAGTTGCGTCAGGAAGGGCTATGATATGACATTGTATTTTGTTCCACAGAGAAACAAGCAGCTTAAATTAGCTTCCTTCATAGGCTTGTTCTACTCAGACTTTGGCCCCGTCCTTACAGAAACAAAATTAGGCGTATCTGCAATGCTATTTCGTCGTTTAGGGTGTGCATCCACACGGATCCGGTGTTTTGGGATTCCATTTTTTTGAAAACTGGTCCCAGAGTGGATACATTTCAAAATGGTAGTTTCATGTTTCCTTGTGTAGCCACATTCAGGTGACTTTGCATGTACCTCACTCTCACAAATAAGAACAAAGATGGCACAGACCTGTGCTGCATTCATTCTAAGTCAGACTCTTCCATTCTAACAAGCCCGCTCTACACAGCGTGTAGCCCCACAAAAAGAGCACGATAAACACGAGTACATATTTATGTCTGATTTGCTGCCATGTTGCTGTGTTTACTCCACATGAGTCGAATGCACATGTCCGGTGTTTTTTTGCATGTTTCAATGGGCCTGGCATACCTACTGCAGTGTTTTCAGTGGTGCTGTGTCCTCTTGTGTTGACGCACATTTTTTCTTTTCAATCATTTGTGAAAATATACCGTGTTCGTCGTCCTGACGTCAGCCTTAGAGGCAGGGTAACTAGTAGACCTGCTGCTCCTCAATTTTGAAAAGAGTCTACTTAAGTGTTTTTCGCATCTGATCATGGTTCCTCTTGGGCACCTCTTTATTGAAGGTTTTGGGGGCAATTCTTAGAAAATGACCCCAGAAAAGACCCAGAACTTGCTGGCCTGGGAACTCCCCGCTATGCATGTGGGTGAGGCAGTGACTGTCGCTGGGGAGGCGTGGGTGTTTTTCCTTGACTTTTTAACGCAAATAGACAGCAGCATCATGGTACAAACAGGACGAAGGGATTCAGTCTCCCTGCTAATAACCATTTTTAAAAAGTAAATTCATGTACCCAACATTCTGTTGTGCAAATTCTTTGTGCCTCTCCGTTCTGTCTGCACTCATTTCAAGCTCCTCCAGTGTCAGCAGGTTCACTCATCTGCTAGATCCTAACTTATTTGCTAAGGATCATTCAGTATAAAGTCTTTCCTGCTGAAAACTGAGGGAGGCCTGCATATTTTTTCCCCCATCATGTGGTACCACGGCTCCAGACCTGTTCGCATTTGAACATGCCGAACTAAACTGTGCCAGCTGTTCAAATAACATAACCCCTGCTTTAACACAGGTTCCCCATTGAAGCCACGCTCCACTTGATTGAGTGATCCAGTCTGCATTGCACTTTATAGTGTACACACCTCAAAATGGCGACATTTGTAAAAAGGCTAATAAAAACATTCCCGGAGCAAGGAATGCTCCCAGGTATTTCCTCCCTTACACCTGGTTACCATTGCTTCTGCTCGTTCTGCTGTTTTCAAAGGAACTCTCTCTTTCAGAGACTGGATATTGGTTCTGCTTGAATGAATATGCATTGTAGGTTGCTAAAGGAAGAACCGGTAAAGGCTGCAGTTAAGGCTCTAAAAGTGTGACACACTTATAGCTGAATGCTCATGAGCAGCAGGATGAATATGAGGGAATATGAGTGCCTGTAATTTACAGTGTGATGGTGAAAAGACTGGAACTATCTCATGACTGTCCGTCATCACGTTTACAATTCTGGGGGAGGGAGTGACATTTTATCAGCTAAAGCGTCACTTAGGTCAAAAAGTCAGGTGAGGTGCTACTGAGTGGTAAAACTATTGGTGTATGTGACACGGCTACATCACATCTGCATCACTATGTGTATTAGATCATGGTTACAACTGGATTCCAGAATATATTAAAAAAAATTGCTGTTGTTACTCATCAGCTCGACATTCTGTAATTCTTTATGTACAATAAGTGAAATCATTTTATCCTGGAACTGAAGTTTGTCATCGTTTGGGACCGGTTGTAGACCAGAGCTAAAAGGTTGCCGTACCTTTAATTTCAAAGTTATTTGCTGATTCTGTAAGTAACGCAAAGTGGGGAATAGAGTTTTATTTACAAGGTGTACAACAGATATACTTCATCCTCAATATGTCAATGATTTTCCTCACGCTTTATCTATTCCCCGTATCCTAGCACTGGACATGTTTTTCTCTGTAAATAAATGCCTTATGAGCAACTAATCATGACATAAGACGAAAACAAATTAGCCCATAAATAAACCATGTGTGATACACTGGAATGACACAAATAAAGAGTGTAGAAAAGGCTTATAAAAATGCTAAACATAATTTGACTTTTTCTTTTTTATATTTTTTGCTGTTACAGTGCTTGGCAACAAACTTTATATTGGTTTTGAACAATACCAAAATAGCTGTTGCTATGGTGACAAATCCGCCAGGGTTCAGGGTATTCAGAAGCGGTTCTGCAGCGAGTTATCATCCCATATCTCAACTCTTAGGGATCAAACTCTATTCTTTAAGATGTCAGGTTTGAATTAAACCCATTTTTTTCCACAGACTGCCTTCAAAACCTTCAAGAACTTGTTTAGTAACTTCCATTTTGAACTAGATGGCCAGTAGGGTGATTGACCGCTATTTTATTTCACTAAAACCAAGAACTAGTTTCCCTGGTTATGAGTTTAAGATTAGTGGCTTGCTCAAAAAGTAATTTGTTTTATCTTTGGATTCTTATAAAGACATTTCCAGTACATTTTACCTTACAGTACATCAGGTCTAATTGTGCCATATGTGGAAAAATTGCCCCACCCCATGATGTTCTCATGTCCAAACTTTACTGTTGTGTCTGAATCCTGCAAACTTTAAACAAGCTTTAGCAGTGGTGGAGTGGATTATTTGTTGTTTTCATGGAAACGTTTACCTGCTAATTCCAGGTCCAAGTGGTTAAGGTCTATTGGACAACTTTTCTCAATATTCAGATTAGTCCTCCATCAAAAATCTTATGAAGAGAGCCTTGGTGTGGCTGGCTATTCTTCAAATTATGTGAGCCCAAACGGTGCTCACTGGAACTTTCAGAAGTATAGAAATATGCCTGTAACCAGTGCTGTTAGCATGTTTTGAAATAATAAGGTTGCAAAGGCCTTGAGAGGGCTCTTTGCTGCTACCTATAACGAGGGGCTTCTTCTGTGGTACCTTGTTGACAAGAAATGTTTTCTTGGTTTCCCAGTACTTTTTGCAGTGCAGCTTCTTTTCATCATGTGCTCAATACTTATTCCTTGTGTCATTCCACTTCATTGAACATAGTTTAGAGACTAATCTGTGTTGATATCTGAGTATCTAGGGATTACTGTTAACAACATCTAGTTTGATATCAATAGTAATGTAGCCACTAACAAAAAATGTCAGCATCTTTAATACATACTTCCCCTGCTTTACACTGGCTATGTGTGTGAGAAAAAGACCTGATTCAGCAGCTGGATAAAGAAAAGCCTTTACTGGGACAAAAGGTCAAACCACAACCAGTTCATCTCCACCCTTGAGGCCTTGTTTGATGACATTACCTGAGGAGTGACTGACCTCTGCTTAAACTTTGATGACTTCGAACTGAGAACTGCAGATATTACATGAGGTCTGGAAAATGATGTGAAAGCAAGGCCTCTTATTTGAAGCTCCACGACATAAATCAAACAAAATGTTGTGCTTGACTCATTCTAGAAAGTTAAAGTTAGGAAAACTCTGACTCTTCTGACTCTGATACTTCTATGTTGAGCTGTGGAGTCTTGTTTTGTCTCATACCATTCTCTGAATTTGATTGATAGAAACTGCAAACCAAAACTGATCTGTAAGCAATCTGGTCACAAATGTGCAATCATTTGAAGGAATTCAAGATGTAAGGATATCGAGTGAATGATATCATGAGAATTTTAAAAAGATTAAGGTCTATGTGAGTAAAACCAGTTCTCAAAATCTCTTTGACTTTGATTGCAAAATCCAAATATCATGTTAGATTGGCATTTTTTGCTCAAAGATACAAAATAGAGAGATTTCTTAGACATTGACCATGTTAGCTGCTCCCTTATCCAGGGGTCACCACAGAGAGTCATTACAACTTGCACACAGACTTGGCAGAGTTTTTACACCAGAAGCTGTACCTGATGCAATTGGGATTCAAACCTGGATCCCCCATATCAAAGATGAAGACTTAGCCTGCTACATCACAGAGGGACTCGAACGTCATCCTATAACTAACAGTCAATAACTCATCATGCTGGCTTTTTCTGGGGTCAAACTGGTTCCTCCGAAGATGCTTTCTCAAAGAAACATCAACACTTACGATTACTTCTTTATGACTTACAGAGCTTTAAACGTTTAATACCAGCTGGAAAATGACCTTATATGGGGGGATCAAACCAACAGATTGTTAATTGAACTGTGATTGCTGCTTGTTCCAAATAACAACGTCTTGCTTACAGTTAAATCAGTTAAAGGGAGTGTTTAGGTGATGAGGGTGGATCTACAACTGAGTAATTTAGATTTTTGGGTTTGGCTGCTAAAGGACAGAAGAGATAACAACCTGTGGTTGTCAAAAAAACGAGATCCGGTGTGTACCACCGTTATGGCACGCGCAGAATTCATATTTTGATGTGTCCCTGTTTCATTCTTAGCCAGATGACAGGAATTGGTGTTTGTAGTGTGGTTTGTCAGCTAACCAGGTGGATCCACGATGCAAAAAAGTGAGTCCACACAATTGCAAAACATTCAGTTCATGATGTGTGAAGTGTGCTACCTCAACGGGGAGAGTGGTTTGCCGACCGCATTTTGGTTTCCTCTCAACTTTCAGCAGTTTCTTTTGTGGCTGAGTGGAATCCATCGATAGGACCTGATTTAAAAACGTCGCAAAGTCGTTTACAGTTGGATGATTTTCATCTATTTTAAATATTGGTTGTGTTTTACTACCGTAACAGAACTGAAAATACCCGTACGGTTACAAACATGAACTCGAAGATAGTTTTACAAATTCCCCCAAAAGAAAGAAGTGAGTCAAAAATGATTTCCAAGGGCTATGTGCCTAATTGATTTATTCAGCCCACCTGGCTTCAATAAGCAGCAGGTTGCTGACCTTTTTAACACTTCAACTGGAGCATAATTACCAGATCGTAATAGCTTAGGGGTCTCACCCAACTGGTTAACTTCAAACTTCCCCACCTCCTCCCTGCAGGCCTTTTAATAACCCATATCTCTTGTAAGATCTGTGCCTCTTCTCTCGCTTCCAGAAGAGGGGCCCACCAGTGATCAGGCTCTAATTTATTTGCCACTTACGGAGGTAAAAAACAGACCTGGCTGCTTCTTATCATAGTTGAGGACTGAAGATTAACTCAAATCTATTGTCATTTCTCTGTATACGCAACAGAGCATCTCCCTAGCATCTGTAATGTATCATTATGAAGAAGTATTAAATATGCAGATCAAAACAAAAATAAATAAAACGTATAAATTGCTTTACAAAGTATTGCTACCCCCTTTTCATTTCTTTTCACATTAGAGCCACAGACTTCAATTTATTTTGTTGGGATATTGTGTGACTAGCCAATACAAAGACCTGCATAATTGTGAAGTGGAATAAAAACTAATCATGGTTTTAAGAAGTTTTTACACATAAATCTGAAAAGTATGGTTTTCATTTGTATTCAGGTAGCTCGGACCCCCCCCTCCAATTGCCTTCTGCAGTCAACTAATCAGCCGATCGATAGTCACAGTAGCAGGATAGTCATCCTGCGGTCGATGGAAACCGATCGCAGGATGACTCCAGCTGTTCTGTGAAGACATTAATGGCTCTCAGATGACATTGGATGACAAACAGCACCATGAAGACCAGGGACACTGCAGACAGATCAACAGTAAAGGAACGGAGAAGTTAAAAGTGGGATTAGGTACTAAATCAGTATCCCAAGCTTTTATGATGGAGCACTCTTTACTCCATTATCTGGAAATGGAAAGCGTTTGGCAGAACTCCAAACCAAAGCATGGCTGAGGAAGGAGGGCGTTAATCAGAAAAGCAGAATGCAGGCCCATGATAACTCTGGAGGAGCTCTGGAGATCCACAACTCAGGTAGCAGAATCTGGGTTTCGTGGAGAAAGGGCCATCGTGGAAAGAAACGTCAGTCTTATTTCGAATTCACCACAAGACATCTGAGGCACACAGGAAGTATAGGAGGAGAAATTCTCGGCAAGAAATTAAAATCTTACTACAAGTGGTACACCCCCGCCTCCCCCCACCCAAAAAAACCCACACTATACATAAACCTGAACACCTGCTGGCATAAAGAACAATGGCCAAACATGTTAATGTGGCAGAGAGGCTGTACGGTGCTTCAAGGCTTGCCTTGAAGCAAGAAGGCTTGCCTGGGTTCAAATCCCAGCCTGGAGTCTTTCTTTCGGCATGGAGTTTGCATGTTCTCCCTAAGTGGGTTCTCTCCGTGTACTCTGGCCTCCCCCCACAGTCCAAAAAGGAAAAAAACACGACTGTTAGGTTAATTTGATATTCTAAATTGCCCTTAGGTGTGAGTGTGTGCGTGGTTGTGTGTCTCTGTTGCCCCGTGATGGACTGGCGGCCTGTTCAGGGTGGGCCCCGCCTCTCGCCCAATGACCGCCACCAGCTCCCCCGCAACCTTGCACGGATAAGCGGGTCTAGACAACGGATGGGGAGCAAAAGTTGGTTCCACAAAATGCCCTATTCATGCTAACCCTTTCAGATATTTGTGTGAAATTTAGAAATTTTCAGTTCCCTTCCACTTAGCTACTGTGTACTAATTTGTGTTCTATCGCATAAGATCCCAGTGAAACATGCTCTGGTGTATTGCAATGTGACGGAGCTTGAGGCAGGAAGCTGTGCAGCACTGCAGTGGTTCTGCCTCTGATGTTGCGGTGCTGTTTTTTTGGTGGCAGCCATTCAGAAAGTTCCTGGAGAGGGTGTGAGGAGTCTCTGACAACGTTTAGAGCCCTGTTCCTGTAGCTCATCCTAGAAAGAGGGTATTGGAAACCATCCAGTTACCCTTTCAGATCCCTTTACTATCTTCTGCGGGGTGTTCTTGTTGATCTTGTCGCAGCGGGAGCACCGCACGGAGATGTAATTATAACAAGGTGACAAACACAAATTCCACTTCTAGCATCATTGCATTCTTGATTCAGTGTGTCAAGGCCGGTTCATGTGTGCTGTGATCGATTGAGGAAAGTACTGCAGGGAGGGACTGTTGACATAAGTGCTCCTTGCTTTACTTTATGACAGAGCCGCTTATTCATCTGCCAACTTCTCTCAAAATATACGATCATCCCGCACTGTCACAGTCAGTAGTGAGTAAAGCACAAGCAGACAGTCACCACTTAGCAACGACGTGCTGCGACAAAGTGGGGGGAAACCTGAGTTTGAGACCACTTAGTTCTCTGAGGTTTCTTTAAGGGTCAAGGGGTCAAAGTGGCTGAGTCCATGACCTCTTAAAAGCCTGAGGTCCCCACCCTCTCAACCTTGACTGACCATCTAAAACTCACCTGAGCTCTGCCTCGAGCGCTTATCGGGCCCATCTTGTTTGCAGTTCAGCTGAACTGTCAGAACCTGTCCCGTTAACAAGACCCGTCTCCTGCTTTGTCCTTTGCCCAACCGCTCAGATAACGACTCCCGGCTCCAATAATTTGTTCCTTTTTTTTCCGTCAAAGGCCCCAAAGCTGTCACCGTGCTCGGACACTTCTCAGCTGCGGTGGCGCGGGTTGTGTACTTCAACCTGGGGCCGGCCGAAGAGGATAAACACACTTGATCCAAAAATGCGTCTGCGACATTCTCAGATGCAGCTGGCGTGTTTAACCTCGGGCAGAGCCGTCGTGCTGGGAGAAAAGCCTCCGCTAATCTACCTGGCCAGCTTTTTTAGGCAATTCAGACATTCTTTTGTTAAAGGTATAGAGATGCCTCCCGACAAAGACCCCGCATGCATGTGTGTGTGTAGGCCTACAAATTTAAGTCCCTGGGAAACTGCATTCCAGCATAACGATAATCTCCAAAGAATGCACCCATTTAGATATACATTTGTTTTTCTTGCAAAATTCTTAAGAAAAAAATTAAACAGGCAGTGGGACAGGTTTTTATTTTTTTTATTTTTCTCGTTCTGCTCTGGCGTTTTAAAACAGTCAGATATCGCAGGGCTGCCAAGCATATGTCAGAATGAGTATTACTGAGGTGTACTCTGGTTTACTGCAGCTGGTAACCACTTCCTGTTTTTCGAACAGTGAATCTTCTCACAGTTTGGCCATAGTTTCCTGAAGTGTGTGTTTTGTGTGTGCAAGCTGCTGCGCTTGTGTGTTGTGGGTTAACGCAAGCTGAGGTGGCTTGCATGTTTGCAGTGAACAATCACAGTTCCTCTCTGCTCGATGCGGTGGTGCACCTTTCTGGGCTGCAAACAACAAAGGTTGTAGGTAAATGTTTTGCAAGCGAGGCAAAAAAAAAAAAAAAAACATTCATATACTTGTGTTTACGTGTTTATGTGTGCAGCTATGAAAGTGTGTCAGCACGGCTCCCTCTGTGCATGTGCAGAATTGGATTAAAAAATTATTGTTTTGGGTAGTGGTGTACTTTTAGGCATCTCTGTTTATTAATATGATCTGGAAACCCATGTATTTATTTTGCACCATGTTGAGGCTGTGCTGAAACCCTTCCTGCTCAGCTTTAAATGGTAATGTGTGAGATCTGTGTTTGCTTCGCTTCTTGATCTCTGTATCTGTCTCTTCTTGGGCTCTGATGGACCTCACACAGGCTGCCAGCAGAGATACCACATTCTTCCCTGCGCCGCGGCCCATTTCCAACGTTGCCTTTCAAATCAGAGATTAACAGGAACACATGTATTCCAGTTGTGTATGTAACACGTGTCTCAGGGAGAACCCAGAGGGGAGTGTTGTACATAAATTTGTTTTTACTCATTCTTAGGTCGACAACAGCGAGATGTTTTGTGCTAATCTCTCCTGAGATTGCCTGATCGGCATATTAGATCTGAACTAAAGCGCCTTGCAACACATTTTCACTTTCTGTCACCTTACAAATGCAAGCTTCTCTGGGTTTTATTCAGATTTTGTTTGATGAACCAACACAAAGTAATGCAACAGTCGTGAAGAGGAAGGGAAATGATACAGAGTTTGAAATCTTTGCAGATTCTTCCTGACGAAACAGCTTAAACTCAGTCAGACTGGATGGAGAGTGTCTGTGACCATGTTATCTCAGGTCTTGACCCGATGCGCAAATGACCTAACACACAAATAGACCACTGCAGCCCTGACTGTATGTTTGCACTTGTTGTCCTGCTGCAAGGTGAACCTCGGCCCCAGCCTCAAGACTTTTGGAGTCCTGCCAACCATTTTCTGGTCAACTTTGAATATTTCTTCGGTCCCTGCTGAAGACAAAACATCCCCACACTATGGTGCTGCCAGCACCATGTTTCATAGCGGGCACAGTGATCATTGATCATTTTCTGCCCCACATAAAATTTTGCATGTTCAGTTTTGGTCTCACCTGGTCAGAGAATCATCTTTGATGTTTTTTTTGGAACATTTCAGGACATTTCTGTGGCTTTCCTTCCATCCAGACCACGTTTTTGGTTACACGTTCAATAGCTGTCATGTTATACAGCTATAACATGACAGCTATAACATGACAGCTATAACATGACAGCTGTTATGACTCTCAGGTGGTAGAGTCATAACAGACTCTACCACCTGAGCTGAGGAGTTCTGCAGCTCCTACAGAGTTACCACAGGTCTCTAAGCTACGTCTCCCATTAATGCTTCTCTGTCCCAATAAATGAGAAGTTCAAAACTTGGGATGCTGTTTTCTAACCTCACCCCGCTTTAAACATCTCCACACCTTTCTCTCCCTGACCTGTTTGCTCTGTTCCTTGGTCCTTCACGAAGCTCTTTATTCTCTAATATTCTCTGAAAACCCCCGAGGCCTTCCCAGAACAGCTGGATGTATACTGAGAAAGAAATTAGAGAACAGGTTTCACTGAATTTTTTTTATAATTTCTTTTAGCGCCGTTAGAGAAAAGGAGCATGAATGCAAATACCCAACAAACTTTTTTGTTTTTTGATGTCCCTCTATTGCATTACTTTGTCTTGGCCTCTAACTTACAGCCCCAATAAAGTTGCACTGAAGCTTGTGCTTGTGTTTTGAAATAATACAACATAAAACAAATTGACTGTATGTTTCTGATCTTCAGAAAATACCCAGTCTCTCTTCATCGAGTGCGCGTGCGCAAATCTATCTCTGTTTCACCCAGTTTTGCAAATATCTGACAGAAGGCCAAGTCAGGAAAAGAGCAAACAGATAATCTAGCATCTGCGTCGCATAGGTAGCCACACAGGCCACAAGCTGGAGAAATGGGCCTGACTTGTGGGGGAAGAGGTTCTCCACTGGTTTTACACACAGAGATAAACAGCACATTATGCTCAAAATAGACTCCCTTCATCTCCCCTTGACCTAGAATTTGTGCAGCCACATTTTTTTTTTTGCATCCAACCCTGATGTTATCTGCTGCTGCACAATTGAGGAGTGTTCAGCACCTAGCTGATCACCCAGGATAGCCTTCACCCGAAGCAGCCATAAAAAACAGGACGGGGTCGTCCGCCGAGAGCTTTCGTCCTGAAATATCCTCACCAAGGGGGGACAGTGCTGGGTTATAGTGGAAATGTATGGCAGGGCGTGTCGTGTTATGAAAATCCCACAAATTATGGGCTGGTGGGGAATTGTTCTAATCCAGCAAAACCAGAGCTGCGGAAACAGAGCTGCCATTTTGGAGAGATGGTAAAGCGTTATTTCCTGAGTCCAGGTCGAGAGCAAATGGATCAGGAACAACCTGTGTGGGCCTGCTGGTGTATTTCGAGGGGAAGGGGACCCCACACTTTTGAGTATAAAAAAAAAAAAACCTGTCAGGGAAACTGTATGGAAGTTATAATTACAGTCAATTGTTATCCAAATACAGCTCTGACACATCCTCCGCTTTGATTTTCCAACCATCGGCAGGAAAACGTTCAGAGCCGGGATCAAAGATGGTACAATTTAAGAATTCGGCTATTTGCTCCGTCCTTGGAGTGACTCTCTCCTAATAACGCGTCTCGATTTCCTCAACCGAGGCGTCCATCAGATAATGAGACGGAGCAGCGTTCCCGGATCATGTTGTGTTTCTGTGGTGCGCTGCTTTTCTTGGAATGTGCTCCGTCTCTTTGATTGTTCTCGTTTCCTGTGATTCAGAGGCCCTTTGTCTCCGCGTGGTAACGTGCTAATCAGGGAACTCCGTCAGAGCGTCCCCGTCGCCAGGCCGCGCTCCCTAATGTCACCCTCTGCGTTATGATATTTTTGGCTCTGTTCTCATACCTCATGCAGTCACACACACACAGAGTCACAAAAGAAGGAGAAGTGAGGAAGAACAATCACCTTTTGGAATGTGCAGAGTAAAAAATGACATAAGTGGGAACTGAGGAGGTACAGTAACCGCTCTGATTGTGAGGGGGGAAAAAAAGGTCTGCATATGTTTCTCAGAGGGAATTTCCTTTCTGTTTCAGACGCCTGCTCGCCGTTGTATGATTTACATTTCTATGTATTCAACATTTATGGATCCTTACCTCAGAAAATGTGCTCAAAACGCACAAAGTCAGAAGGATCATAACCAGGGCAGGTTTTTTTTTTCTTTTTCTGCACTCTGGGCTTCCCCCCATCTCCTTTTGCTTAGACTGTGGTTTCATGATGTGTTATGGGATCCATGAAACAACAATGAAACCAGATGTGCTTAGTAATACATCTATGTACGGTCTTAACTTTGCAGAAGTTGAGCCGGGTGCACACCGTGCAGTCTGTGTGAGAACTTTGTGCCGTCTAAGCTTTCTGGAAGGGCTCCGTTCCCCTTTTATACCGCCTCTTAAAATAACGCCCGTCCCATTGGCTGAGAGCGGCCAGGTCACTGAATCACATCAGGCCAATTAGAGAGTAACACTTCCTTTGCTGTGAAAGATGTTTCCTGTTGATAGTAAATGTACAGCTCGCCAGGCAGCAAAGAACGGCGGGGGGAAGGGAGCTGAAGGGCCAACAGTGTTTCTCCGACCTTTGTGGCCCTCATGGCGGAAAATGTGACACTGTTGTTGAGGTTGGCTGTGTGTTTTGACTGAGTTTGTGTGTGTCTGCAGCTGGTTAAGGACATGGACATTTAGTGGATTTACAATTGTGCAGAAGTACAATTATGAGGTACACAGGGTGACTTGATGTCCTTTTTATCTGCGTTTTCTTTCCCTTCCTCCCAATCATCTCACAGCTAAAGGTTGAAAATTGAAATTTAAAACCCACAACCATTGTTAAAGTTTCCTTTTAAACACACAGCTGCCTCCACAACCTTTTTTTAAACCTAGTGCTGGTAAAGGTGTGTAATAAGCCCTAAAACGTTCTTTTTCGTAGCAGTTTCATAATCTCATGCAGACCTTTTTTTAAAAAAAATCTAACCTTTAATTTGAATACATTTATTCAATGGGGGGGGGGGGGGGGGCAGGGGCATCCACTTTCACATTAAGTACTGTGGAGTCGATCTCAAAAGTCTACGCACCCCTGATAAAAGGCCAGGTTGTTATGTAAAATATTAGACCATAACAAATCATTTAGAAGCTCATTAATGTGGCTTAATTCATGTTTATTTAAAGTGAAAACAAAGGAGTCTGTTAGACAAAATGTGAAGAAAAGATTAAATAACTTTTGCATAAAAGGGCACAACCAGCAATCTAAAATATATAATGTCATCTCAGCTTTGAGTCTCACTGTTTACGCACCCAGCATCAAGTATAGAAAACCTGATAAACTGTAGATAAAGCGTTTTTTAGTAGAGCATCCCTGGCCTTTGCTCATCTGCATCCTTTAGGTGTCAGGGTTAAAAACCTCCATTGGATCTCATTGTATGAATGTATCAGTCTGAAGAAGAGGCCTTTTTGTTGTTTTGTTGCTTTTTTTCTGCCACGTTTTAACGTTTCAGATAATCAAATATATTTCAGGGTTCCTACGAAGTCAAGAGTTTAAAATACCATTTGTATTTGTATGCTCTGTTATACGTCTCCTTCTGTCCTTTTTTGTAACCCTCCATCTTTTATTTTCTCCTTTGTTTGTGTCCTTCCCTCATTCTTTATACCCATCCTTCTTTTCTTGCCCTGTTCTTCCTTTCTTTTTTCTTACCTTCTTTCTCTCTGTTCTCCTTTCTTTACTTTTGTCTTCCTTCCATCCTTGCATCCTTCTTTCTTCACATCAATGTATCCTACTTCCTTCCTTTAGCATCATTCTTTCTTTGCGTCTTTTCTTCCTTCCTTCCTTTCCTCTTGTCATTCCTTGTTTGTGTCCTACCCTCCTTCATTAAGCCAATGCTACTTTTTATTTGACCCTGATCTTCCTTCTTTGTCATTCCTTCCTTCTATCTGTTCTTATTTCCTTCCTTTTGTTTTCCTTCCATCCTTCCATCCTCCTTTCCTTGCGCCATTGTGTTCTCCTTCCTTCCTAGCGATATGATCTTTTTGCAACCTTCTGTACTTCCTTCCTTAGTTCCTCCTTCTGTACTTGTGTCCCATTCCCTCCCTTCCTCCCTTCCTCCCTCCCTTCCTCCCTCCCTTCCATCCTTCCTCCCTTCCGTCCTCCATCCCTTCTTTCCTTCCTTCTTTCCTCTTCTATCCCTTCCTTCCTTCCTTCCTTCCTTCCTTCCTTCCTTCCTTCCTTCCTTCCTTCCTTCCTTCCTTCCTTCCTTCCTTCCTTCCTTCCTTCCTTCCTTCCTTCCTTCCTTCCTTCCTTCCTATCTTCCTTCCTTCCTTCCTTCCTTCCTTCTTTGTTCCTTTCTCCTTCCCCTCCTTCCTCCCTTCCTTATTTCCTCCCTCCCTCCCTTCCTCCCTTCCTCCTTTCCTTCCTTCCTCCCTTCCTTATTCCTTCCCTCCCTCCCTTCCTCCTTTCCTTCCTTCCTTCCTTCCTTCCTTCCTTCCTTCTATTGGACATACATTCACACTAACTTTTGTAAAAAGTAATCTCGGCTCATTGCATGAACCTGAGTAAAAAAAAACATTTTACAAATAATGAAGAAAACTGTCCACACCAAGCTGAAGCTGCTCCTCGGTAAAAAAAAGCATTTGTGCTCCTGTTAAATCGTGAGTTAACTGAGCCTCTCTGTCTCACGTTTTCAGTTCAGTTTCCCAGTTGTTGTTCAGGCCTGATTACTGTCTGACCTGCAGAATCAAAAATCGCTGAAGCAGAACCTGCCTGATAACATGAAGCTGGCTGAAAGACCTCAAAAAGCAAAGCATTATACTCCAATCAGTGAGATTCACAAACTAATTATTACTAATTGACCCATTAACAGGTTTTCCACCCTTGACAGCAAAACTGCCATAAAGACTTATCCAGCGGTGGAAAGTCACATTTCCTCTTCTTTGCAGAATAGCCATGTCGGTTGCTTTTCAATCCCGAATGTCCTTTTTAAGATGCTGCAACAGCACTTCAAATGGATTCGAGCACAGACTTTGACTAGGCCACTCCAAATCCTCAAATTGCTTTGAGCGATTCAGGGGTGGACTTGTGGGTCGTTGTCTGTCTTTTATCTGAACTAAATTCATAGTTCCAACCATTACAGCATGTATCCAGGTTTAGTCTGTTATTTTAAATTAACATCTTTTAGTTATTGGAATCATCCTGACTAGGTCACTTTAGTCACAATTACAGATAAAAAAAAAGAGTTTTTAAATGCAGTTTCTACTCCAAGCATAGCACTTTGTTTTGGTGTTTCTCTCCAACCACCTTTAATTTGGACTAATGACACAACAATGCTTGAACGTGTTGTTCCTTTCACTCTTCTTGGTAAACTCGCTCATTTTTGAAAAAGTTGCCAAGGGTGTGACAAGCCGGTCCCGTCCCAGCCTGGGGGAACGATGGCCGCGCTCTCATCACCTCAGTCGGATCACATTCCAAGACTGCAATTACGGCAGCAAACACATCTGATGTTTAACTCTTTGAGGCACAACTGTTGTGTTTTCATGGACATCCAAACAGACAGAGCCCACAAGGGAGCTATTGTTGTTGTCCCCCCCCCCCACCAGTCCTTGGTCTTTTTGATGTTTTGGAGAAAATCTGACGCGCTTAGCGATGAAATCCTCTGTCTGTGACGGGGTTTCAGCGACCAGTCTCACCCCTGACGCCCACCTGCTTCTGTGGCCTGTGTAGCCCGGTCTTGTTTAGCTCTCCTGGTATTCTGCTGCAGAGTTAAAACCGAGGGGCCCGATGGCTGTGGCCACAGGTTGAAGGAATGTCTACCGTCTGGACGGGAAAATGTAATCAGCTGAGATCAGCGAATTAGAGGCCAGTTTCTCTTTCCCCCTTTGCGCTCCCACTTTCCCTCCATGTGCTTCTCACGCATGTAGGCACTCTTACTCCCCCCCATCTCTTGGAGGCGTAGACACATACATCCACGCTTTCAGATGAAGAAAAATGACACCTTTTCTTTCAGCTATTTCCTCTGTTTTTACATACTTGAGCTGAGGGTACAAGAGGCAACACTGTGTTTTTCATGTGACAAAATACACAGAGGCCTGTGTGGATTCAGGAGAGGTGAATAGCCTAATTCATCATTTGTGGGTTTGGCCTGTCCAAGCCTCATCTGGGAATATCTCTATCTACAGTTCAGAAGTGCGACCGTCGGTGCTGTCTCCTGAGCTTAAAGGAGCAACAGCTCAGCCCTGTCGTCTTTGTGACGGATGACTTTACGGCCAAGTCGAAGTTTCCCAGTTAGAATCTGGGACAAAGGCCTCCTGCACCATTTTCATGTCAAAATTAGTTCTCCCTCCATGTTTTGCTTATTTTGACATGCAATCAAAAATGTCCCTTTCGTTTTACAGCAGACGTTGCCACAGTGGTCAGATTTTGAATACGAAATAAGCTAAAAAAAAAAGAAAATAGACTGTAAGGGCATGGATGGATGGACTTAGTAGAAATCTGGAATAACCTAAAAGCCTGCCTTGCGTTTCAGGTTGGAGACTGGATTTAACATAATCCTTTAGAGCTTTTGACTTCACTCTTGCAAAAACCAAACGTCAGGGATAAAGAAAATAGTTTCAATTTAAGCAAAACCTCAACTGTGAAGACAGTTTTTTTTTTCCCCCACAATAGCATGTTTCAGATGGAATCCAGCAAATTATACAACCAGGCTCACAAAATGTCGAGGTTTAAACCGATTAAAAACATGTTTCTGTGACACAACCTCAGTTTTCCACTTAAGTAAGGCTTTAATCAACGCAATTGTGATTATTATTAATTATTTTATTTATTTATTTACAGCTTGAGCTCCCTGAGCGTTTTTAAAGCTAGACCCATGGTCTTTTAGGTCACATCCAACAAAGCCGAATTAAGATATCAGCACAGAAAAGTTTGAGTGCGATGATGCCGCCTGAACAAGCCACAATAAGTGTTATAA
This sequence comes from Fundulus diaphanus, assembly GCA_037039145.1. Taxonomy (NCBI): domain Eukaryota; kingdom Metazoa; phylum Chordata; class Actinopteri; order Cyprinodontiformes; family Fundulidae; genus Fundulus; species Fundulus diaphanus. The sequence continues at coordinate 20,806,800 of CM073133.1, read as the reverse complement.
TACGTCTGCCACGACGGCGGGTGGCACCGTACCGCGGTACAGCGGGGAAGTGCTGTAGGAAAAACAAGAACAAGAAGAATTGCGACCGCTGTCACTGCTGGAGTAAGAAAAGAAGCTTTTATTTGGACCGACAACGAGGTGGAAGTTCTCCTCCAAGCTACACTTGTCTACAAGACCAGGAAAGCATAAAACAGTAGGTTGAGAAGCCTGTGTAGCACAACTGCAACTATGGAGACCGCCATTGTTGTTGTTGGCAAGGCAGCACATGTGTGTTACAGGAGAGGTGCGGTCTAGGTTTGTTCGCATGTGCACCAGTGTCTAAGGGTGTAAGGGAGTCACGACGGAGGCGCCATGAGGGCTTCAAACCCGTCCACTCTGGGAGCTGGTTTCAAGTCGGTGTCGCAGCCGCTTCGTTGTGACGGGTCCTTAGACATGACTTATCGGTGTTTGTCTGATGTAAAAAAAACAATTAATAGTCTTTGTGGATGCTATTTGTATACAATTTTTTACTTTTTCATTTTCTGGGTGGGGGGGTTGAGGTTTTTACGGCACTAGGGGCTTGTTTTTTGTACAGTGGGCTGACAGGAAAGGGGGTATGAGAGAGGGGGAGAGACAAGCGGCAAAGGACGACAGGTCAAAGCTGAACCCGGGTCGGCCGCGTCGAGGACTAAGGCCTCTGTACATGGGTCGTGCGCGCTAACCACCGCGCCACCGAAGGACCCCCATTTTGTAACTGTTTTTATTTATATTTATTTTTGCCAGGTCTCCTTTCAAAAAGAGATTATTAATATCAATGGTGACTTTCCTGGTTAAACAAAGGTTTAATAATAAATACATAAATACAAATGGCTAAAAGAAGATAGCTATTCATCCAAGCTCATCCAGAGCAAAATGTATAAAACAACATTAAATATGACAAACAAGGCTGGACTCGTACGGCAGCCTCGCTTCTGTCAATCTGCCCTACGGTAGCTCTGGCTACAATGTAGCTGACCGCCATCAGTGTGTGAGTGAATGTAGTGTGGAGTGCTTTGGGGTCCTCAGGACTTGATAAAGCTTCATGCAAGTGCAGCTCATTGACCATTACCGAACATGTTTTTTTTAAAGGCAGTCTAAACATCTCAAAAGCGTACTTGCATCTTAGGCTCCCCATATCAGCTGTTATAGTTTATTTAAATTTGAAAGAATAAGCCCCTTGAGATGAAACCATTTCGTTTTTAAGGGGGTACTTAAAAGAAAACAGAAAAAAAAAGATAAACGAGACAGATACAATAAAATACATACAAAAGGTCACAGACAACCAATCACACCATCCATTCAAACACACAAAGCTCTCTACTAAAGATTCTGTTAAACATTAACATATTATTGTAAGAGGTATTATACAAAAAAAAAGAGTCAAAGACAGTTACAAATATTTTGAAGATGTTGAGCAAGTTGCTCTAATATCCTAACAGCCAGGAAGAAGTATTTTCACAAATATAGCAAGCTATTCAGTGATGGGGCTGTTCAGTCAGAAGAGGCAGAAATTGAACGTTTTTTTAACAAACCTCTTGAAACAAAGAATGAACATTTGGAGAAGCACCTCGTCCCCATTTTAAAGTATGATAAAAGATTTGTGGGCCTGTTTCTCATCCAAAGTCGCCATCTTGGTGGTCACTGAGTCTTCACAACAAGCATGTAGTTCCAACTTCTTTAAACAACTTTAATGCCAACAATTGCTTATACACAGTAGCTCCAAACTACAAATAACGTAATGTGGTAGTTTGTATGTGGCCATATGGGCAGTTGCCCAGGGCGGAATTAAAAGAGGGTCACACAAGCACCGGACATTCAAACACAGCTAATTTATTAGTTGTACCAGCCTCAACAACTTTTCTATTGCTGTTATGCATGGACATTTAATGGGTGTTGGGGTCACTGTGTGTTGAGTTAATGTCTGAGAAAAGGGAGGAAGTCACAATCTTTTAGCAGTACTGTCCATTACTTTATCCTGCCCCAACATCTCTGATAAGTTTTGGCGTCTTAATTGATTGGGGTGGCAGAAGGGGTGTCTCGCCCCTGGCGCCACACATGCAAGAACTGCCCAAAATCACTTTACAAGGCAATTAGGTCCACTTCATATCTATCTAGGTATCCAACCTGTGCAAATTTCAATTTAAATCAATCCAGTCGTGGTTAAATCAGGCCCAGTTAAATCCATTGTAAATTTTATCCTAGTTGTGATACAGAACAATTGAAATCACTTGACCAGTTTTTGCCAGTTGGTGAAAAGGTATCATTGGCTTTGCCACAAACCCTTCAGAAGGTTATACACCGCCTCTGCAGCATTAAAAACACGTGCTGTCATCAGCACACCTCATACATTACCTTCACAATCAGTCCTTATTTGTGATAATTATGCCTTCTCAATGGACAGGTGAGAGGTCAAGCACAGGCGCGCTCAGTCTGCACTGTAGTCCTCCGCTGCCTGTCAGGTACGCTCACCCTCGCACATTCTCACTCGCTCTCACACACATGTCAATAACCACACTTGTAATGTGAACCCCAGTGCTGAGGGAGAGCGGGCCTGTAATTACAAAGCAATAGTGGTGGAGAGCCATAATCACAAAGACTCAAATAGAAATTTGAATCAACGGATGATTTCACATTGTTTCCCTCCCTCTGTTTAAACGAGGTCAATTTGATTTACGTCCGCCACTGGAAAACCTATTGTCCAAATGTTAGCGTTTCTCTCACTGAGCCTTTAAGACGACTGTGAGCGGTGACATGTGATTGTGCTCTGCTGGTTTTTTTTCTACTTTCACTCCGAGGCCACATCAAAGGCATTTCTTTTGTCTGTTAGGCAACAGTCAGCTTTCATTCTGATCATAACCTCTAACAGACAGTAGAGAAAAAAGGGGGGTCATTAATCAGTGGCTAACTGTGAATCTCAGTCGATGTGCAGCCGCTTTCAACGGATACCTTACTGTGTTTCTGTTACGCTTTACAAACGTTTCATTTTAACGTTTCTGACCCAGCCAGTGGAAACCGTTATGAGCGAAAATCTCTGACACCCCCGGGGTATGACAGTTGGACGAAATGCACAATTTCTTGCAAACGTATTCACGCTTTTTTTTCTCTCTCTGTTAACTGATTCACTTTTTGTTGCAAAGTTCAATGTATCTTGGGGGTTAGGGTTTTAGCTGAGCAGAAAACAGAGAACAATTGCAAAGGGGAAGGAAAAGCATGCACAGTTTTCACTTTTTCACTCTTTTGTACAAAACGTGAAAAAGTCCTAAGAGCAGAGGTGTTCAAAGGAAATACAGTGCAACCAACTGCGTTCACAAGTCACCCAAGAGGTTTGTGAATGGTGAACAATTTATTGTCATTATGATTACTGAGCCGTTGTGACATGTGAATTTCTCCAATGTGAGATCAATAAAGCCTATCTTATCTTATCTTATCTTATCTTATCTTATCTTATCTTATCTTATCTTATCTTATCTTATCTTATCTTATCTTATCTAACAGCATCGTGAAGACCTTGGCTGGGCAAGGTGAGCCAGTTTACCGCACAAATCAGGCTTTTACAGGACAGAAGAAAGCCATTGTTGAAAGACAGACCCAGGAGGTTCTATTTGCTGTTTTTCAAAAGCCATGTTGGGGTCTAAGGAAACATGTGGAACATGTGGTCTGTTCAGATGAGAACGAAATGTAACTTTTTATCTATCTATCTATCTATCTATCTATCTATCTATCTATCTATCTATCTATCTATCTATCTATCTATCTATCTATCTATCTATCTATCTATCTATCTATCTATCTATCTATCTTCTATTCTATTCTATTCTATTCTATTTTATTTATATAGCGCCAATTCATGAAACATGTCATCTCAAGGCACTTTCCAAAGTCAAATTCAATCATATTATACAGATTGGGTCAGATTATACAGGTTGGTCAAAGAAATTTCCTATCTAAGGAAACCCAGTAGATTGCATCTATGCATTTTTCTTTAACTTTAAAACAACCGAAATGTTCAAAAAAGTGGTGTTGCTCAAGGGCAGTTGCCTCTCACACCCGCTCCATTCCTAGGAAATGAATGCATGCCCTTGTTCCAGATTTAGTTCCTGCCCGTCACGATGGCCTGCCATTTCTCAGGGTTGTGGGCTTCTTTAATGAGCACTTTGATCCCACTCAGGTCTGGCGCTCATATTTACACAACCCTGAAGAATAGAAGAAGGGGAAAAGCATCTTATTCCCTCTTCTTTTCTGCTCCAGACCAGAGCTGTGGTGTCCAGCGCTCCGGAAGGATCACCATGAGAGTATCGTCTTCATCTTGAACTTTCTGTCTAGTAGAGACTTTGAAGTGGAAGCAGGGTTGTCTTTATTGTAGTGAGTTTACCAACAGATGGAAAACATACTGGAAGAGGAAAATACCAGCCGTAAAAAAGCTATTCACACTGCAAATGTAACTTGCAGATGTTTGTTCCAGTTTCATACACTGTAAAAAAACATCTGCTGGCAAATAGGCTTTCCCTTTATCAGTCTCATAAATTTCTAAAGTAAACTGCAATAGTTTCTTGGCTCTACGCTCCAGATATTTTATGTCCACAGTGACTTCGACATGGAACAGCTGCACTGGGAGCACCTTGGCTCGACTTTTCCCGAAGCTGCTGCGTCTGTGTACTCTCACTGTAACTTAATATCAGGTACTTGTCAGGCTTGTTTCCTCCGTTCGGTCTCTAAATGTTACACAAAATTTCCCCAATTTACCATTTACTGAGAGTCAGAATGTGACTTTGTTAACGTAGAGAGAAAACGCTACAGTGAAGCTGGGAGGGGTGAATATGATAAAGTACTTGGAATGTAATATGCTAAATGTACTTTCTACACCAGTTCTTGCTGCTTTCCCTAACCTTCAGGAAACGTTTCAGCAAGGTCTTTCATACGTTTTAAATAAAGTTGTTATTAGAAATGCACCCATGACAGATTTTGCGGTCAGATCTTAAGAGATTTTAACATCTAAATCAAAACATACAACAATTTTGGCCTTCATAATAACATTTTTAATGAATTGGACATTTTTTCATGAAAAGAAGCATGCCTCATTTACTTCTTTGCAAGACAAAGTTGTTAGGAGATCATTTTTCATCCAGGTCTCAGGTCTTTGAGGGGCAAGTCCAACTCAGATTTTGGGTCCAATTCAATGTCAAGTCTAAATTCTTCGAACTGCATATCAAAGGAAGGTACTGAGTCTTTGACGGGTAGGTCCAAGTTGTGAGGTGCAAGAGAAGTCTTGCACCTCGGGGGTGTATTTAAGTGGCAAGTAAAGCTTCCAGTCTTTAAAGGGCACGCCTAAGTCAGGTATCATGTCTGTGACGACTGGTGTGAATATTTTCCGATCAAATGGACACTAACTAGTCTGCCAGTTAGAAATTGAGATCCTGTAATATTTGTCCTTTGGCCTAAATTAAGACATGAACATTCAACTTTAGTCTTTTAGTCTTCCAACATCTAATTCAACATGCAGATTAACAAACTTTAACATATACCCCAAACATAACATAAATAAATAAATATGCATTTATGTTCACAGAAAAAGAATAAAAAGAGATCAACACCCGTCAGTGTTGAACGTCAGTCAGACAAAGTGCTTTTTATTTTGCCTTTGTGACGACTTGGTCCCTCCTGTTCTGGGAGATCCCCCAGAATGAGCTGGAGAGCGTCGCTGGAAACGGGGATGATCTCAGATAGTTGGAAGACCATGGGATGGACCTCTTAAATAAACTCTTAACAAGCAAGAAGGCAGAGCAAAGGGGGAATATTTTTGTCCCCTCAAAGAGCGGTGAGGAATGGTGTGTTGTGCGGACGGCAGAGCCAAATAATCCAACGGTTACACGTCAAGATAAAGTCAAATCCAGATTGACAGCAGTTCTGAGAATGATTCATGCTGGAACTGGCAGTGTGCTTCGCATGAAATGTCAGAAAACAGCTGGAAACCTTCGTCATCAGCAATGTTTCTCCCTTACCATGGAAACGCATGTATATAGAAATGTGATCTGGTTGCTTGTAAAAACAAAACATTGTAGATACTCTATCCTAAACATCTTTACTTAGCAAAACATCTGTTAGTCAGAAGGAGCTATGTAATCGCACCGTGATGTTTAACTGTTGGGTAGGTACAATATGTTACATGTACCAGCTATGCAAGAATCGGTGTGGACACAGGGAATTACGTATGTGCAATTTATTTTGACATTATTTTTTATGTAACTTGGAAGGTATTTATGTGCTCAACAGTTTAACTCCAAAATGTTCCCTATGGGGAGTATAAAGCATATTGTATCTGAACTGCCTGCGGTCTGAATATGGGCTGTGTTCTTGCATCAGTGAAAACATCTGCGAGAGGGTTTTTTTTTTTTTTGGAGTGTAAACTATGAGTTTTTGCTCCATCTCTCCCTCACCACGTGCAGCCGTCAAACAGACACTGGAAACAATTAGGCAATCAACTACGGGCAGCACAACATTATGACTTGCGTAATGAGTAACAAACTGTGGGATCTGGATTCGAACGTCCGCCAGCCGGGAGGCCTCTAGCTGATGGAGGTTAGGTTATGATTCACACTTTGACCACACGTGTTTATCAAATTATGAGGAACATAAATCTTCATTTTAACGGCTGCTTTCAAATGCTTTGCAAAAGTTTTTGCACCAATTAAAAATCCTTAACATTTTGTCACGTTTCAGCCATAAACTTCTATGTTTTGTTTTTTTTTTTATTGGGATTTTATGCGATAGACCAACACAAACTTGAGTGTTAGAAAGATTATCCATGGTTTTCAAAAGTTTCAACAAATAAACATCTATAATGGGTAACTTGCATTTGTTTTCAGCCACTCACCTGAACACTTTGTAGAGCCACCTGTTGATGCAGGTACAGCTACAGGTGTTTTAGCTTTGCGGAGCTAAACAAAGGTCTTCACCTATTCTCTGTATGAAAGTTCAAGCTCCATCATGCTGGATGGAGAACATCTACTCACAACAATTTACAACTTTATGTTTTACAACTTATTTACAACAAACAAGCTTTGATTTTGTCGCCCTTGCTGCATGTTTAAGGTCAAGGTCTTGTTGGAAGGTGAACTGGGCGCCCCGGTCTCAAGCTCTTTGGAGCTGCTAACATGATTCCTACCGTTGCTGCTCCTCACAAATAAGTTCATTATGCACCACAACATGATGCCACCACACACCAGTATGTTTTAGAAAAGTGAAGGTGTGAACATTTGTGCTTCTAACACATTTCTTTCTTTTGACAGATACACCCCCCCCCCCCCCCCCCCATACACCAGGAGGTAGCAGGTCAAGGACGTAGGCCCTAATATCTCTCTCTAGCTCATGTTGGAGGATCCCAAGTTTTGAGGCCAGAAGGCATTGATGGACCGTCCAGAGAGTTCTCGGTCAGCCTCAGGTTCTCCAGCTTGGACAACCTGCAAATGGAGGCCAAGCCAAGTCAACTTGATTTATTGAGCACTTTAAAAACAGCACAGCTGACCAAAGTGCTGAACAAATGTGTAGAGCATACATGATAAACACATAAAAGAAGTCACAAGCACCTAGAATAAAACGCGATATAAAAACACGTAAAAGATGTTATAAGAAACTCGACTAAAATATAATATAAAACAAATAAAATGCGTTGTATAAGAAGCTTGAATAAAATGAATACGGTGAACTCTGTCATGCTACATCAAAAGCTTATGAGAAAAGGTGGGATCGTGGAGGTGATCATGATCAGACGTCCAAACCACTTCAGCTTTCACTGCGGAGGAGCAGCAATTATAACCGGATTAACGTTTTGATGAAGAACTCAGGCCTTATACTCCAACAAGTTAGACTTTCTGGTAATATGCATGCCATGTTTACAGATAATGCTGCTGAGACATTGGTTTGCTGCTGACAAGCTGTTATCAGCGCTGCTTCATACCTTGAGTTAAGAATTTTATGAAATAAAATAAAAAACGGGCGGGTACTACATGAAAAGGTTTCACCGTTTGAAGGGAAAAAAAACTGAGGGACTGTTATTTAAGACCATTTCCAACAGATTACAGGACAGTCCAGCACTCTGAGGGCAGTCTTATACTGTGGAAGACTCAAGGCCTTTGCACGGTCCTCCGTAGACATACAGTGACGTCTTAAATGTCTTGGATCTTCAGGTACTTTCTTTTTATGAGCCTGAACGCATCAGCAGGAATATCTGCATTCTTTCAATTAGATTAACAGTAGGTACACATGAGCCACAAACAGGAGTTGGACCAGGAGTACTGAGTTTACTACAATTACAGGTTGGCACCAAATCCCGGTCAATGTCACCGTGGGAAAACAAAAGCCTCACTGAGGTCTCTCTGGGTTTTTATTTTTATTTTTACACTGAGCAAATAAAACTCAAAAAGTAACATAAGAAATGCTTAAATCATACATCACAATCGCCGAAAAAGCAGTCTATGATGAGACGCCAAAGTGGTTTGTTTTAACTCGAAGAAGATATTAGCTCCTTTGTCTGGGACAAATTATGCTTTAAATCCTGTTCAAATGAGGATATGCAAACCTTCCATAACGGCCTCGCAGGCAGGTGTGTGCGGGAGTGTGTTTGCTTTTGAGAACTTGAAACTGCAAGGAAAAAAAAGACCGAGAGCCAAGGATCACTATTGAAAGTTAATTGCAGCGCATACTTGTCTTTGAACCCGATGTACGGCTCTGAATGGGACGGGCACGATTGGCAAGGACACAGACTTCAAAATGCTGGGAACCAGTGTGTGCCAGAATACAAGAAGACAGTACGCATGCTGATGCAATGACTCACTGCATGGTTGTGGCCGTTTGCAAAGACGTGTCAGCCTCGGGCTTACAGTGTTTGGTAGGCCGAGGCAGTCAAATACGGACACAAACGTCTGCGACCGAAAAAAAAATAACTAAAATAAATGAGCAATACATGCTCCACGGTAAAACAATTAAAGCCAAAAAACGAATTGAAATGAAAGGATTAATGTATGAAATAATGTTGAATGAGATGAAAATGTTTTGAAACCAAAAGGTGCGATTTCACATGCGAGCTCACGTGTTCACACTTTGTTAGTTAATTGCGCAGGGTTGCTCGGTGTGAGACGGATCAGGGGATTTATTCAGGTGTAAATGGCTGCGGCCCTTTGCCTTGACTTGCCTGTTGTGCGCCAGTCCATGTGTTCTGGATACCCATGTGCCAGAGTGCTGATGAGTCACACCAGACAACCATGTTTGCCCCAGCAGCTGTGACTCACTGCAGCCCGACTGGATGGGATTTGGACCGCAGCTCATTTCTCATGCCTTAAGTGCAGTATCTGTTTGACTTGAACTTAACAGAGAGTTATTTGAATCCGTGCTGTTTGCATACCTATGCATCAGTCATTTTGATCCGCTCATGTCAGCTTCTTGCATATCACTCAAGACTGCTTTAAAGCCTCAAGATCCAGGAGTACAATGCCTCCGAGAACGCACCAGCGATAGCAACATAACGACTCCGGTGTTGCTGCATACACAGCTAAAGTTTTGGAAACAAGCGTGGGCGTCTGTCAGAGCCTTGACATTGTGTCTGACCAAGGGTTGCAACCCTGCGGAGGCAGAGTTAACTTTACTGCTGATACGGAGACACGATACGAGTCTTATCTCCTCCTCAGGTCTCCTTAAGTCAGATATACACAACTTCAGCAGAGTTTTATAGAAGCTGGAAAAGAGGGTCGTAAATGAGAAATGACTGACTGATAGCTGCACTTGGCTGAAGGATGCCCTCTAATTAGTGTCTTTTATGAGCCCAGGATCCACAGTGAAAACACGTCGAGCTGTGTCAAGGAGAAACCTCTGCCTGGGAGGTCGTGGAGGCTGCAGGAAGCTCTCCGGTCTCCCTACGCCAAGTACCGGGCAATTCGTAGAAAGCCATAGGTATGAACTTTAGCACCCATGTTTTGTTTGATTATTGCACTGCTAATCGCAGTGTGAATAATGTAACAATCTCAGTGTGTAGCTGCCTGGACATGATAAGATATCCAGCTCTTATCTGCACAGTTTAGCAGCTGATATCCCACTAATAAAACACTAATAACTAAAGTGCTTCCAGAGTCTCCACTGACTCACTGAGTGATTAAATAATAATGTTGAAGATTAAATAAGAACATTTATCAGGGATAATTTTCTAAATAGAAGCTGAAGGTGATAAGACTAAATAAAATGGACCCGTGCAGACGCTCAATAATTTAGAATAGCAAAGAAGAGTTCATTTATTTCAATAATTGCATTAAAAAAGTTAAACTTTTGTAACACAGCGAAATTGCTTAGGTGCTTGTTTCTGTTGTGTTTGACGGACAGCTATTTGATAAAAAAAACAAAATGTATCAGTTACATCAGTACAAGGAAGCGTTTTGAAGGAAGGAAGCCTACTAAAAGGCTTATTCACATCCTGTACTGTATTTTAGCTAAAAACTTTGTCAGGGTTCATTTTCGTGATTTACTGGGCTAATAGTTGACCCCTGCAGACCTGACTCCAGCTGGCAACCATGCCTCGTGAATCCCGCCTATTTGAAATGGGCCTCCATATTTCCTCCAAGTTGCGCTCATCCTGTTTGCTTGTGCACCTTTTTCTAGCACATTTTTTCTTCCACTCAACTTTCCATAACTATGCAAGGATGCAACATCCCAAGGGCCATGCGCCAACAGATAGTTTAAAAGCACATTTTGTAGGTAAACTTTTCACAGATACAAATTAAAACCTTTTTTTAAATCCCTGTGTTAGCTTCAACTCTGTCACGATCCCCAGGTGTTTTTCTTTTGTGTTTATGTTTTCAGCATTTCCTTGTGGTTCCTCGTGAGCTCTAGCTCTGCCGTCATTCAGTTCATTTCCCTGTGCTCGTTATTGTTAGAAGGGACTCGTCTGTCTGGCTGCTGTTCAATTCCCAGCCCATTTCCTGTGGATCATGCCTGCGCTCCATGTGCATGACCATTTTGTGAGTTCTCTTTGTTTTCAACGCGCTCAGCTTCACCTCAGTTCATCAGTGCATTTGAGTTCCTTGCAAAATTAAAACAGGACAGAAGAATCCAGCAGTGCACAATGAGAACTTATAACTTAAATACTGAGGCAGGGGTCAAGGAAGACTCAGAATGGAGGTCACCGGAAAATATAGATCAGCGGAGGTGGAGTGAAAGAAGGGAGCTGAGGGAAGGAGACTAATTAACCTGAAAGGAGCAGAACAGACATAAAGCAACCACGAACCAAGGGGATGAGATAAACACCTGTCTAAGTGAAATGCATCCAAATGTACGCAGATCAGAACACAAGAATGGACCAAGAGACTAAACAAAAGGAAAAGAATGAATAAGGCAACACCTTTTCAATAATAATAATAATGAGCACAGGAAAATGAACTGAATAAGGCAAGAAGTAAAGATCACCCATAAGGAGATGCTTCAAACAGAAACCCACAAGAAAAACAAATCCTAAACAACAGGAGATCATGGTACAAATCAAAATGTTCATTAGATTTAAGTCATATTCATCAATATTCAATAAAAAATGCTTAATGGAATATAACTTTTTATATAGTTAATCTATATAAAATCAGTGTTTCAGTCCAAAGTGTGGCCGGGGGGCATTTGTGGCCCCTGTGCGGGTTTTGTGTGGCCCTCCAACTGAACTTGGCCGATCAGTGCTATTGGCTTTTTGCAGATGGAAACTTTTTATATTTAATTAGGGTAAATTTATTATAGACAAGTTAAAATCTTACAATCGAATATTTAATTGAATGTTCAGTACAACATAAAGCATTTGTGTTTTAATCAGCACACTTTTTACATTTGCTTTAATTCCATAGTACTAATTTCATGGTGCACTAAAGTCTGATTGGAATTCATTTAATAAAATAGGCTAAACACAGTTTAATATCTTTTCTTAGAATGATCATATTTTGTTGGGCAGGGATAGTATTTTCGGTTATGTTATTTTTTTGTCCCTCAAGCGCTTTCGATTGAACAATTTTGGCCCAATAGTCGAAAGGTTTGGACACGGCTGCTCTAAAAACACGAGAACGAACGTCAGGCATTCCCAAACCTGGCATCTCAGGAATGAATCCCTGGAGAGCATTCTGCGTCTCCCGTTTCACCTGCTCCAGAGTGAGTGAACGGACCAACCTCTCGGCAGAAAAGCTCTTTGAATGATTGAAATATTTTGGACACTCATCAGGACAAAAGGAGTGAAAACAAGGGGAGCTGAGTGAGGTGCTGGTCAAGCAGAAAAGTGGGAAGGGTTAATCCCGGTTTACGCCGGCCTCACTCAGCAGCTCCTCATTACTGCGGTGATAAACACGAGTAGGAAGGAGGATTCCCCCCTCGCATAGTGTTCACGCAGCACCTCAGGCTTGACTATGGAGGTTACACCTGACGTGACACGACGCAGAAATCCAGCAGAGCGAGGTACAGAGAAATGAGAAAAGGAACAGGTACAAAAGATTCACAGCAAAGATAAAGCATCTACCAGAGAAAAGCATCTCTTGTCAGGAAGCAATAAATCACGAGTTACATGTGTCAAAAGCTGCGCACAAATCTACCAGCTTTGCTTTGATCTAAACCATTCTCTGGTAGCTCTGGCTGTCTGAGTGGCTGTCCTGCTGGAAGGACTCTTCTCATGCAGTCCTTTGCAACACCTGACCAGTTTCTTCCAGCGATGTTGCGCATTTAGCTCCATCTATCTGGTATCTCCAGCAGCTTCTCTGACCCTGCTAAATAAAAGCGTCCCACAGCCTGATCCCGCCATCGTTATGTTCTGCTTTGGGGACTGTGAGCTCAGGGCAATGCGAAGTTTTGCATGTAGGCCAGAGTTCATTTTTGGTGTCATCTGACCAGTGAAGTTTTTTCTGACTGTTTGCTGTATTCCCTACATCGTTTGCAGCAGACAGTAATGACTTTCTTTCCCCTCTCCCATGGTACACAACAAGCGGTTGTCCACAGAGCCCCCCACCTAAGCCCCGGATCTCCGGCCATCCCATGAAGCAGTAGACCTAAATTCAACATGTGGATCTCACAATGCTCTGTTCATTTGAAGCCCTGCTTTAAAACCTTTTGGTCTTAAAGTAACCTTAAACTCAAAAGGAAAAATTCAAAAGGTCCAAAAAAAACAAAAAGTCAGATAACATGAGAGGAAACTTAATGACCGCTTCACTGGATTCCAAATGGAGGAATTTTCTTTTTTTTTGAGTTGTGATAATGCAGTAAAAATATCAATGTGTAAAACAGGAGTCAGTGTCTTGGTTTATTTCACAAAGTTCAGGAGCAGCAGCATCTCTGTGAAAGAATTTGTTAGCAGCGTGATGCAGATGATGCAGCACCTCCAGAATGTCTCCCAGGCATGCGAGAAACACAGTTTGATTTGTAATCGTAAAAAGAGGCCATTAATTTACTCATAAAAAAACAATAAAACCACCCTCGGCACTCATCAGGCATGCTGCACTAATATATAATTTGGTTTAGTTTAGAGTACGCAGATCTTTGGCTTACCTGGTCGAAGCACCTGGATTATAATCGAGAGACCAAGGAGACCAATTTGTTTCTTATGAATATAAACGCATGTCACGTTTTGAGATTTCTATACAAACAATTTTGAACCTACGTCTCTTCTCTCTTCCAGGTTTTTTGTTTTTGTTTGCTTTTATTTGATTTAATGTGAAGAAGTTCAGTAGGTATAAATAATTTTACTGCTTCGCCAATCTTTTAATTTTTGACTGTATTGCAGAATGTTTGCAGCGGCTGCTCCTCTTGTTTGCTTTGGTTTCTTTGAATTGCTGGAGCTCATTTTTCTGCTAACAAAGCTTCAGCGAAACAAAGCGCCAGCTGATTCTCAGGATGTCCAACGTAAGCTCCTGTCCTAATAGTGCCGAATGTTTCCAGGTAACGTGCCGAGCAGGTTTAAACTACGAAAGAAAGAAAAAAAGAAAGAAAAAAAGAAAGAAAAAAAGGACCTAAAGTTATGAATGGAGAGAAAGTACAAGGAGAGAGGTTTGCGAAAGGCAAGCAAGAACACAGAAAGGAAGAAAACAAGGGATTGGGGCAAAACGATTTAGCCTGTTATTGATTAACCTTCTTTTCTTTTGTGCTTGTGGTTTTCGGACAAATCAGCAAACTTTTCTTCACTCCGGCAGCTGATAAAAATCGTTATCGTTCAAGGTAAATGCAAAGTTCAAAGGATGCCAGAGCTGTTTGCAAACCATTGGGTGTAGAAATGAGCTTTACGGCGATCTTTTTTCTATTTTTCATTCTGAACTTATCTTTATTTCTGCTGATAAGTTGAAGCTGATTCATTAGCGTCAGAGGGTTTCTGTCAGCCCTTCCCCGGGCAGACGCCGTTTCTGTTCTTGTAGGCCGTACGACATGAAGGTTTCCAACCGAGACTTAAATTTGAGCAATAACGGTCAATCAGCTGAGGCATGTTTTTGTCGCTGCAAAAGTGTGTCTAGGTGTGTTTTGTGTTAAATAGGCTCATAAAACTATTACTACATTCCATATATGTGTTGTTTGCTTGTCTCTTCATGTTTCATCTTTAACCACACCCATACGGGTTTTTATAGGGAACAGCTATATTTTCGTGTCACTACATACTTTCAAGCAGAAACGTGAATGTCTTTGAAGCTCTTCTGGGCTGGAACGGTGCCTGGCAAAAGGTAGTCATGTTCTGTCACGTTGTAATCACAAACTTTAATGTATTTTATTGGAGTTTTATGAAGCTAGACAGACTCAAAGTTGTGCAAAATTGTGAAATGATAGGGACAAATACATGGTTTTCAAACCTTTAAAAAAAGAAATCAAAAAGTGTCACGTGTGTTTGTATCCAGGTCCCTTTGCTGCAAAATGAGGTCCAAAATCACTTACCTAATCGTTAAACAGAGCCTGGATGTGTGTAATTTAATCCAGCATAAATATTGTAAAAGCATTTCCATGTTGAAACACAATGGTGGCAGCATCATGGGGTGGGGATGGGTTCATTCAGCAGGGACAGAGAAGTCAGAGTTGATGAAAAGATGGCGTGAGCTAAATTCAAAGCAATCCTGGAGTTGAATCTGTCAGAGACAGTAAAAGGCTCGAGATTGGGGTGGATATTCATCTTTAAGCACCTCAATCCACTGAGTGTTTTAAAAAAGGCCTTAAAACATTTCTTTTTAGCAAAGCTTTTGGTCCACTTTAGATGTTTTTCTCTCTTCTAAAAATAGCTTTTTCATGCTTTCCTCTTTTTTACCTGTAGTACTTTGAGATCTTTTGATGGAAAGTGCAGTATAAATTAAATGTATTATCATTATTATTATTATTAAAGCAGGAAAACGGCAATAAACATACAACCAGAGGCACTGAATGCTTCAGGCCTGTGGTTCTCAAACTGTGGTACAAACACTACTGGTGGTACTTTGGAATACTTTTAGTAATACTCGAACGTAACTGTTTAGGGTATGTATGAATAAATTAACTATATTGTAGAGCCACCAAGGACCTACAGCAAAAAGAAAACAAAGACACTGCCCACGTGGAGGCTGGATTTGCTTCATGTGGTTAGTGGCAGCAGGAAAACATTTATAGGGCCACATAAGGTCCCCAGGCCGCACTTTGGACGCCGCTGATTTAAATAGATGCATATTCATGAGCGGTCAGGTCAACGTCCAAATCTAATCAAAGCGATAATCTGAGGAAAGAGTTGAGATCTGATGTTCTCCGTCCATTCTGACTAGCTGAGCAGAGTAGCAGCAAGGGGCAGGTAGCCTCGTCTCCCGGAGGCCCCAGCAGCCGCAGGCAGAACGACACTGGACCACCCCACAGAGCAGCCGTACGCCCGACACAGAGGCTGATTGGCAGCGAATTACACAAGCGGCAGCCTCCAGGCTTGGCAGGATACAAAACCTTGAACCCAACCCCAGCGCCACATCCCCCAATGCTTGTCAAGCCTGCAACACGGTCACCATGACCAACCAGGCACCTGCACAAGCTCCCAGCAGCAGAACCGCCCTGCAACAGGAGGGACCCTCTAAAAACCCTTTAGAACCAAGATTCTAACGATACTTTAAATTAATACACAGGTAGTTTAGCTTTTTCTTGGTCATGGACCTGCCGATCCGATCTGCCTATCCAGAGGGAATCTACAAAGCTGAGAACATATGAACATCAATATGAGCAGAAAACATATCTTACTTGTTTAGTTGCAGCATGTTAAAACTAACTATTTCACACAATTGGCAGCAGGAATATGTTCTGCACTGAAGGTTTGCAAAACACAGAAAAATAAGTGAAAATGAAGTAAAAAAATAAATAAAAACGGCTTTATCTTTTTAACAATCGCTACATTGTGTAGATCTCAAGGTAATAAAACAGCAGTAAAAGCCAGCAGAAGTTTTTTTATTTTTTTCCCTGAGTGCATCTTTGCTGTAAAATGTTGGCTGAAACTCCACAAGTCTTTTAAGGAGCGCATCATAAAAGCTGAAATATGCTCTTCTATTGACATAGCGACAAAATTATAAGAGGGCTGGCTACATTTTGTCTGCACGCTTAACAAAGCACAGTCTGTACTGCACCTTTCGACCTTTCTATTGGTTCTTCATTATTTACCATTCATGAGGAGCATCAAGTCCTGCAGGTAAAGCCGCTTCGTGAGTTGGATTTTCTCACAGTCAGTAAACCACATTAAATTCCTTTCAGTCCACAAACGGTGATGTTATTTTTATGCTGTGTTTTATGCAACCTCTGACTCAACTTGTTTGTGGAGCACACTTGGCTAGCCTCAGTTATTTGTCGGCTTTGCTGCAAGCCAAATTCTATTCAACTTGCTTCTCAAATTTTCCTGACTGTCAGTATTTCATAGCTACATAATTCCTGATGTGATCCTTGCATGAAAATCAGGAATTTTGTGAAAAAAAAAAACTCAGCCAAGAAGGAGGTAGGTGGACTGATCCAGTCGGCTATTGTGCAGCAGCTAAAACGTGCCTCTGGTTGGCCGCACCATGCACCTGTGCAGGAATCTGCTGCTTGCTGGGTGAAACAACTTGACATTTGTTTTCCTAATCACCTGCGACACCTCCTTTCTGTTTGAACAGAGCGAGAAGTACCAAAGAGCTCAACAAAGGACCCATTTTCTCACAGTAGTTATTTGTCCAAGCCTGATTTTCTGCTGGCTCCCTGAAACCACAAGCTCTTTATTTTATCCCCTAATGTTAGCTTTTAAATCCACATCAGTACTCTCATTTAGTCTGAGGTGGTAAATATTTCTGCAGAGAATACACACACATGCAAATACACGCGCACACCTGATAAACAGAGTTTTACCCACTCCCGCCGCACATGTGCTCACATTTCCTCCTCATAGTCTAAATTTGAGCTGGAGCGTTTTTTTTTTCCTTTTCTTTTTGTCCTCATTATGGGGATTTTAAAGCCCAGATCCCACCACTATGAAACCCCCTGCACATTAAAGGGTATTTCAAGCTTTAGACTATAATTCTGACTGTAGTTAAACAGTTGGTGCGATGGCTTTGGTGAAAAAAATGTATGAAACTCATGTGGGAAAAATATTAAATTTGAGCCAAAGCTTGCTTTAGGAGGGTGAGAGATATGGTACTGTGACTGGGCAGGAAAAAAGAGTAAAAGAAGCCAAAGAGCAAAGAATCCCATCAAAATAAAAACTGCTATTCAACAATAGCTTTACTTTGTTAGCAATACAGCAATCAAGACCTTAAGAGGACTGCTCAGCCTTACAGGACTGGTTTGAACACACAGACTGGGGGCTGTTTAAAGAGAGCGCTGATCTGGAGGATTACAAATCATCTGCGCTGTCCCATATTCACTTCTGCACAGATACTGTCCTACATGCAAAGACAAACTGAATGTTTCCAAACCATGGGTAGACAGCACAGTGCGGTCCCTGCTGAAGGCCTGGGCTGGAGCGTTCAGATCAGGAGACAGACTGGCCTACTGCAGGACTAGAAGTGAGTTGAAAAAAGGCATCCAGAAGGCAAACCACAAGTACAAGCAGTGCATTGAGGACCACTTGGAGAGGGATTTGGACCATCACTGACTACAAGCGCAGTGACCGGCAGCTCAGCAACAACCCGGCTCTTCCCAACACCTTAAACAGCTTCTTCGCACGCCTTGACGCTCAGCCAGAGGTGCAGCATCCGCCTCTCGTCCTGCAGCTGCACCAAATGACCTCCTCTTTAAAGGAGGTCAACATCAACAACACTGCAGGTTCAGACATGGTGTCAGGTCAGACGCTAAAACTAGCGGGGTTCTTTCTGGACATCTTTCACCTCTCCCTGCAGCTCACCATGGTCCCTACCTGCCTGAAGTCCTCCATCATTGTGCCCGTTCCAAAGAAAACAAGCATCGCCTGCCTCAACAACTACTGTCCTTGTTGCTCTAACCCCTGTCATCATGAAGTGCTTCGAGAGGATCCTCCTGAAACGCATCGAGGACGCCATCCCTGCTGGCCTGGACAGTCTGCAGTTCGCCTCCAGGGAGAGTAACTCCACAGAGCATACTGTCTCGTTAGTGCAAATGTGTGCAGCATAAGGTTCCTGGTCATTCCCATCTTCTCCAACCCGTCCTGAACTGTGAACACCTCCTACCTGGTGAAGAAGTCCCAACAACGACTCTTCTTCCTCAGGAAACTGAAACGGACCGGACTTTCTACTAAGCTGTTAAAAAAACTTTTACAGAGCCACCATAGAAAGCATTTTGTGTCTCAGCATAACAGCGCACAGTGAAGGAAAGGAAGGATTTGGCATGAGTGGTGAGGACACCAGTCCGGGAAAACTAATAGACTCAAAAACAGCTTCTTTCCAAAAGCTGTAAATGCTATCTGTAAATGCTATCACCTCTGCTGAGAGGTGTCAAGTGTGGAAATATTATGTCTATTATGTCTGAGCTGGTTTCTGTCTCAATAAAAATTACTTCTTTTTCCTTTCTTGGTTACTTTATCTTCCCTCTCACTGGGCAAAGAGTATGGTTGGTCCTCGATTTCAACAGAAACGGCAAATAGAATGATCTATGGTCGTCTTTGCTTGTTTTATACTCCTCCACCGACAACACGTCTTCATATACAGGTAAAACGCGTAAGGCTAACAAGTTGGTCCCCTTTCAGGCTACTGTAATCAAAAATAGTGACACAAAATGGCATCTTCCAGTGGGTGCACTGCCACTTACACTCATTCTACGCTATGAGAACGCTTTCATTTTTGATGCGATTATTATTAGACTTTGGCAGGATATTTATTTATGAAATCATTACTTGATATATGCTAATAACAACACACTGTCCCTTTAAGGCTTTAAAGAAACAGGGAAGGCTAAAACCAATTTCAGATTCTTTAAGATGTGGTTAATAATTTGTCTCCCCAAATAAGTAGCTACAATCCTGTCTTGCCTCGTTCTTATCAACTAAACATCTTGTGTGGTATGTTCTCATGAGCTGGATGTATCATCATCACATCCTTACTTTTTATGCTTTTACTATTGCTAATACTAATGCTATTAGTGGCTAAAAAGAGACATGTTTTTAATGGTGATAAAAACATGAGAAAAGTCGTTTTTTTTTTGGATTCCTAATTTCTTGGCTTTTATAGACAAATCCTAATTATTTGTTGATGCCTTTACTCTGACTTTGAAAAGAGTAGACTGTTATTTCAAAATTTTACGTAACCTTTGAATGCATTGAAGAACTCAGATACCAGGAAACATGCAGGCTGAGTCCATTGACTTTTCAACAGGATATTAATTGCAACTATTTTAAACTATTAGAGGGTCTGGAAAGTATTATGTGGCTAATGAACTTATTCTGTTATCCCTCCGTATCTTGTTTTGTGTCTTAATCTGTTAGTGCGTATGCTTTGGTGTTTGCATGTTATCTTGGAGGAAGAAAAAGATCACACAGTAACTCCTTGTATTATTGCAAAGTGGAATAATTTATTCAATGATATAATTTGAACATTGGTTGTTTTGGAAGGAAAGCACTCAGACAGATTTTACTCTAATTCACTCAACACCTCAACTGTCTCCTCCCTCCTCCTCCCCCACACCGTCTCATGTTGCCCGCTTCAGGTATGATGCCCCGAGGCCTCTGGTTAAATCCCCAGCCCAGACGTCTGCACCGCTCTGGTCTGCCTCAGAGGGAGTCCTGCATTGGCTGCTGCATTAGCCCCCCATCTTTAATGGGAGCCCTGCATTGTGAGGGTTCACTTGCATTGTGTGCAGGCTGTTGTCGATTGTCTTTACTGAATGCTGGATCTTGGCTGTGTGGGCGCTGGGGCTGCCAGCAGCTCCTGTGAGGTCCTGTTGACCCCCTGAATGGGGCCACCCTAAGAACCCACCAGGACACCAAAAATACACCAGCCTAACGGAGGAATGTGGGAGAAACTTAGCTTCTTTGGCAAACTGCCTCATAAAAGCTGCAGTAAAGTGGGATTTTCTAAAGAGAAGCTAAAAAAATTACACTATATTCATCTTATCACAATATTTCAAGTTTTTGTATCATTGTTTTCATTAGAAACTGTTTTTTTTACATGGTGCTGGTCATTTCACCCCCTTCACCATATCCTGATGTTAGTATTTGACTTTTTTCTGACCACGGGTCAGCTTGGGAACATTGTGTACCTAGGCTGATGAACAATGGTGCACACGAATTTCTCTACAATTTACTCATCATTTACTCAATGGAAATAGGTTTTTGTGACTCCAGATCAAAGTGCAGGAGGATATTCTGAGTTATTCAGTATCACAATGTTATCGTTTCAAAGTGATATCAGTGTGATAAAGCGCTATCTAGTTGTTGTTTTACTTGAAGCTGTTATTATGAGCCCTGGATATGAAGCCTGTATCTATGTTTGAGATTCCTATTAATGAAATAAGTAAAGGCCAATGCATGCTCCGCAAGAATGGGAAAATGTCTCTCCCAGGACTCCAAACCCCAGCTTTGGGAGTTCTTGCAGCTGGTTCTTCATACATATGCTGGGTGGAACTTTTTTCATATGTGGTATCCAAGACCTATTGTGTTACTCGTCAGAAATGTGTAGTGGCTGTGGTTACTACACTGACAAATACTGCAGAAGGAGGGATCTCCATATTCATTTTTGTACTTCGAAGTGGGATTTTTCCGAGTTCTCAGTCGGAAAAGCAACAAGAAAGCCCCCTGAACTGAAGTTAAGACTTGGAAAGCTGGAGCTCACCAGCCCTGAATGCATTATCCGTTATGGGACACATCTAGCGCTGAACGTAGGGAGATTTTCCAGTATAACATTGGCACGTCTTACAGTTTGTTGGTCATTAAACTGATTTGAATGCATAAATAAATAAATGTTGCTGCACGTAGTTAGCACCAAAGCAATTACTAAATCCCACTGTTCTCCGATTTATACGATTTCAGAGACAACTCCAACGCAGCAGGGGTTCTGGTGTTGTTGTCTGGTTGTATGACAGACTCAGCTAATGAAGAACGCACATCAAACTGTGCAATCCTCCATCACTTTGGTGAGTGTTGCAGCATTTTGTGTATTCATTAACAAAAAGAAACTACGACAGACAAAAAAACAAACTGCAGGGTATAGTGAATGGCTGCTCAGGCATCTGCTTTGATGCTTAATTCCCATCTGTGCTGGACTTAGTTTTTTTCTCTCACAATTTTAAGTAATCCCGACTGCAGTTGTGCACCATTGCATCAGAATCTACAATATTTAGAGTGCTGAAACCTGAACATCATAGTTTATACACAACATGGATTTGTGCAAACACAAGATGGGGTCACTTTCAGTGTTTTTCTTACCATTAGGACTGACTCAGAATTAGAAAAGCAAACAAAAATTTGAAATACAACATTTACACACACGTCTCACATGAACTGTTTTTTTTGTACAGATTGCATAAAACACTTGTAATCCATCTGTGATTTCAAAGAAAATGGATTTTTGGCTTTTTAAAATGATTTTCAAAACCTTGTCTCGTTATTGTGAACCCAAGCTTATGAGTCGCCCATTTTCATGCCCAGGAGAACTTCAGACAGTGTTTGTTGACTTGAGTGTGGGAGAAAGCATCTAGTTTAATTTTCATTTCATTTATTCTCTGCATGCATGTTGTTCTTGGCCTTAAGAGACAAAGCCATTAAAAGTTTCCTCAAGGCTTAATTATTAATGCAGTTTTTATATAGTATAAGTTACAGGTTAATCCTATTTTTCTTGTTGTTTCTTTTCTTGATTTGCATTTCCTTCCCATAATGTGGTTGGTGCATTCCTAATCTGCAAAATATGTTTGGCCGAGATGCTTTTAAGGAATTTTAGGTGCCTTTTTAATCTAATTTGAAGCTCTTGGCTTGTAGGGTCAGATAAAAACTTTTTAAAAGTGATCCCAAAGCCACTCTGATCTGTCCACATACTTGTTGTCCACATTTAAAATTGCTGCTCAGCTCATGGCTGGCTGAGGAAAACAAGGAATCTGTTTCATCTAAGTTTGGATGCCACTTTGACTGCTGCTGGATGCGACAGATAAAACTTTCAGCCTCTGTTTTGTTTCTGTTTTGAATTCTTTCCCGCTCCCCTAATCAAAGATTTGAGTTCTGAAAAAAAACTCAGGAATTGCAGGGTTTACCTTTGCAGGACCTGAAAAGCCGCTACATTTAGCAACAAAGATATTTGGTAATAGTATAATTTTACAATATCTTCTGCCAAGAACGGTCAGGACATTACACCGTGTGTACTTGACATGAGAAGCAGTGTCATACATGTTACTAAAATATAATAATAAAGTCAAGATCATGCATGAGAAGACAATTTTTACCTGCTTGTATTTGCGATTAGCACAGTTAGCATCGCAAACTATAAGAGCTGCCTCTGCATATTCTCTGAATTGTAAATATTCCCTACTTGATTTAAAGTCTTCCAAAAGGCTGCCAAAATTCTTAAATTCAATATGTTTCATTGCAGACTGAGGTCAAATAAATCAAAGGAAATAAATAAAGCAACATCCAGCGTTCCAGTTAGCCTTCTTGTTGTTCACTGAATCTCCATGTAGTTCTTCTGTGAAGCATCAAGTATTACGACAAAGACTTCTGCTCCTTGGCTGCCCAAATTTCCAAATGCTAAATGTTTCATCCCATAGATATTCTTGTAAAAGAAGCAAAAACCTGTCCTTTAATGTCTTAAATATTCATGCCTAAGGTTTACAAACTTTTTGGACTGACTGCGGGCGCTGTAGTGTTTGATAATTAAATTATTCATCTAAAAACACTCCTTGCCCAATGTCTGTGCGCACTATGTAACTTTTAACACTTCCTGTATGCAGCTGGATGCAGATCAACAAGCATATTAGATGCATTAAAAAAAGAAGAGCGTGTATACAGTGGCTTTTGGGAAGGCAGTACTTCATAAGCAACCTTATACTGACGGTCATGCAGATAAACCCGAGGTTACCTCTGCAGAGGGATGTGATCGGGTCTCGTGTTTCTGCAGCCCACAGTGAAGCTGTGGATAATGATGGTGACTGAGCCCGACTCCATTGTGTACCTGCATTGTGTTACATGGGAATGAGGACGACAGGAAACCTTCCTTTTGTTGACCTCTTAATATTTTGTATTATAACCGTGGCACTGGTACATCGGCGGGCACAAACCCAGAGCGCACACACTCAGACACGCGCGTCTTCCTCATGTGCAAGAGAGGGAGCTTTGCCACTTCAAAGCCTTCGATGTGTGCACAAAGCAAATGGCAGGAGGAGGCAAATTAGAGGGGGGACACGGGTGCTTCTTCAGAGGGACAGGAAGCATATCGGAAGAGCCTTTAATCCCCCACCACCCGGCGTAATCGAACATCCAGGCGAGATGACGTCACGTGGCGTGCCGTGGCCATAAAGTTCCTAAACAAACATATGAAAATAAACCCATTGCTGTCCCAGTTCAGGCTGTCCCCAGCAAGTCAGAGGTTGTATTTCATTGTGTTCTTGGCTTCTCAGTGAGCAGCTTTGTGTAGGTATTACCTTTCTAATCTGCACCGATAATATAAAGGAGTCCAGAAATATTATTCTGCTCTGTTTTAGCAAGAGAGAAGAAAGTTTGGGAGAAAGAGAATAGATTAAACATAAATTCAATTTCTTCTGCTAAATCAAAGCAAGTTGTTGGCGGGATTGTATTTTCACGCGTCAGCTTTTTATTTTACTTTGTGGTTGAAGCACGGCAGCCAAACTCATTTATAAAACACTTCACCTTTCTCACAAATAAAGCATTAAACTCTCAAGTTTAGGATTTTTTTTTTTTAAATGGACGACTAACAGTGTTTGATGTGAGCTGTAACCCTTAAACGGAGCCCCCACGCTCCAGCAGCCCAGCTTAACCCATCATCTCTCCCTCTCTTTGTGACAACCTACAATTGTAGACTCTTTAAGCAGCCCTGGAGATGTGTTGAAGATAAGCCGTCCTGCTTAATACGGCCGAGGCTTTCTCGGCAGTTCTCCTGCTGGCGATGCGTTCCCGCGGGCTGCGGATCTCGTGTAGCGGCGTCAGATTTCAAAGATGCTGTTGGACATGCACGAGAGGGGCCGTGAAAGCATCTTGTAATTAAAAGCAGAGAAATAATCCAAAAGGAAGTTTCATGAACAGATGATGGTTTCAGTCGTGATTCTGAGTTGAAGTGTGACTTTCCTGGGTGGTTGTTCTTAAGCTAAAGGGAGACATCCACAAGACCATGAAAGGCAGTCGTTGAAGTGATTAGTGGCCACAGCTTTTGGTGAAGTCACACTCTTTAATTACTGAAAACACCAATGGAGGTAAATGCTCCATCATCTGATAGCATCTGGAGTTGAACACCCACCTCCTCCTCTGATCAACACAAAACACAGCACCAGTAATGAAGCCGAGGCCCCCCGAGGTCCCTCCGTCTGCAAAACAAATCAAGACGGACAAAACAGCAAAATCTCGGTTGAAGTGTTGGTGAAAAGGATCATGGCATCTCTTTATTTTATTGAATTTAAAAGGATTTAGACCAAAGCAGGTTTCACTTAAAGAGTACATCTCAATAGTTCAAGGTAAATTCGCTAAGTTTATTTCAGTAATTCCATTTAAAAAGTGAAACTTACATATAGATTTGTTAAACACAGAGGGGTAAGTTTCCACATTAGATTTCTGTTTAATTGATTATTTTGGCTTCCTGTGATTGATAACCCAAATTCAATTTGGGTTATCAATCACAGGAAATTTACTCATCCAACAGCTGTCTCCTTTAAGGTGCTGTGACTCAGTCAAATCTGTCCCTTGATTCACTGTACAAAGAGCATATGTGTATTAGCCTGAGCAAACACTGAGTTCATTGGAGTTATAACACTACTTGAGTAAGATTGGTTGGTGAAAGCGTCTATGTGGAGAACCGTGGGCTGGTATTTCCAGACAAAACAGCCAAGTCACCTTTAGACTTCAACCTCCACAAGGTTCCAGTTTGTAAGCTGCAGGTTGTTTGTAGCAATAAAAAAACCTAAGTGGTGTCAAACGTATTTGCAAACAATTTAAGGAGATCCTGGAAACATTATTTTAAGGGCTTGTATTTCTGCATTTTTAGTATATATTTGGGTTCATTTTAAGACTTTTCGGCTGACTCAAACTTGTGGTTTACCCGAAACAACATTTTGTTGCCTAGTTGCACAGAGATGATTATGCTGCGTTAGCCACTTGGTGTGATTTGTATGATACATAACTTTTAAATGGATAATTCACTGTAGATTTCATAGAAAACATATAAAACTGATCCCAGTGTTACAATAAAATTAGAAAATTCTCAATGCAAAGTAATATTACATGTGGTTGTGTACTGAGATGGTTGAATAGTGAAGAAAATTCACCACATCTAAAAGCTGTCAGAAGTCACTTAATGCGCAAACAGACTCCCCCATGTGTATAATTTAATCTCGGTATAAAATCAGCCTGTAACCCCATGGTAACTCAGGAGGAGCTGCAGAGATCCACAGCTCAGGTGGGAATATGTGTTAATAAGAAAACTTTTAGCCCTGCTCACCACACAGCACGCTATCATGTAAGAATGGCCTCAACAAATGGGGAAAATACACCAAGTCCCCAAGGACCACATGTGGTGCCCTCAAGCCTGTTCTAAAACTAGAACAACCCTCCAGTGAGCTGCACCTAAAATGTTATTTTAGTCTGTTGCTCTACTTTTGTAATCACACTCACTTTTATATAGATTTGAAAATGACAATATCTAAAAAAAAAAAAAAAGGAGCATTACAAGTATGTTTATTGGTTTATTGAGCGCTGACTCTTCTAGTTCAAAGGTCAGAGACACAGTACCGATGAAATAGCTCTCAGTATCAAAGAGGTTGGTGACCCCTGGTTTAGATCAAGGCATGTTCATATAATAGAATGGCCTAGTCAAAGTCCCGATCTAAATCTAATTTAGAACCTGTGGCAATACTGAAACTGATGTTCACCAGCGCCCTCCATCCAATCCGACTGAGATGGAGCTGTTTTGGAAAGAAGAATGGGTACAGATGTTTGCCTGTAGATGTTGCAGCTGAAGTTAGCTCAACAATGTATTGTTTACAGGGCAGCGAACACAAACTCAACCACATGTCACAATTTTCAGATTACATTTGTAAAAAAGTATTAATACTCACAAATAAAAAACTCTGAATTCCTCCCATAATTTGTGGCTTTTTTTCTTGTAAATCCCTGAAAATTACACTGAATTTCCCAGTGAAAAGCATCCAAGCCAACCGTCAATCTCCCAAGGTGTGGATGTATGATGAAATTCACCCAGAGGTTAGACAATTGTGTCTGTGAAAAGTGTCAAATCTGAGCCTCCACAGGCCTCTGTGATCATTTCAGATGTCCCTGAGAGCAGAATTACGCTAATAGGGCTGAAAAAGTGTAGAAGGGCTGCCAGAAGAAACCCTCTTCTCTCTGAAAAGAACATGGCAGGAATGCCTAAGATTGGAAAGCTGAATCTGAAGAAACTACAAGACTTTTTGGAACATTGTCCTCACGGACAGACATGGAGATGTTTGGCCATGATGCACGTTCTGAGAAAACTGAGCACAGATAGTCTACACAGTGTTTTTAAACACCTCTTGCTGCAACATTACTCTCAAATACGAGGTTTATTCACTGGTTCTTCACATCTTCTGCGGTTGGAAGATCCTGTAATTTCTCCTTTTTTTTGGGCCAAAGAAAAAGTACATATAGTCAAGGTGAAGGGCTGCAAGGCAGTGCAATAACTAGCACTGTTTCCTTGTAGCAAAACGATCCTGGGTTTGAAACCTGGTTTTTGGATGCTGTCCTTGTGTATGCATCCCGCAGTCCAAAAACATGTCTGTTAGGGTTAATTGGTCTCTCCAAGTCAAGAGTAAACTATTTCAGCCATTTTCACTATCAATGCCAAAAGTGCTGACTGGAAGTCTAACAAAACCGCTGCAAGTCACTTCCGAAATGTTTGTTGTGTTATACATGAGAGCCTGACTGTAATTCATGTTGTTCATGACTTGAGCAGAAGCAAAAAATAAATAACTACATAAAGTCGCTAAGGAAATGGCCGGAAATCCGTTCCAGCCAGAAGTCAGTCCCAACAGAAAGTCAACGAAGTCGTATTAAATCCACTGAGCTTAGGTTTAAGTTTCTTCACCTTTCTCTTGGTCTCTGCATATTATCTCCAAAACCTCTGGTGTGAACTTCCAGCATTGATTGTATAAATGCTGGCGCCCTGCGGCCGCAGTGGGGTCCCCCTCTTGCCTGTCCCGTTTGTCTCTGCGTTGCCCTGTGATGGACTGGCGACCTCTTCAGGGTGTACCCCTCCTCTTGCCTAATGGCCACAGGATATAGGCATCAGATCAGTGTAGAGCATGACTTCTGAGTATTAACGTTATATATGTCCTGTCAATGTCTCTCACCTGAGCTGTGCATCTCTGCTGCTCCTTCAGATACCATGGGCGTCTTGGCTGCTTCTCTGAATAATGATCCACTTGTCACTTCAGGTCAAGGGTCATGTCTTGATAGGTTTGGAGTTGTGTCGTACTCTGCTGTAAACTTCTCCACAACTTTGTCCCAGGCCTGCTGTGTTCCTCTGTCTTGTTGAGGGTGCCTTGTTACTGACGTTCTCCAGCAAACCTCTGAGGCCTCCAGAAAAGGGCTTGTTATTGAAAAGTGCTACATAAATAAACTTGCCTTGCCTTCAGAGAAAAGCTGGTTTTATGATGAAATTACACGCAGGTATGTAGAAACAAGGTGACTTGTGAAGGCAGCTGGGTACGCTGGACTTTATTTAGGTGTATCTGAGAAAAGGTCAAAGTACTAATGCATGTCACAGTTTTTTATATTTATTTGTAGAAAAAGGAAGAAAGCCTCCAAAATGATGCACCATTTTGTGCTTGAGTGGTGGCTATAACAAAGCAAAACCAATTTAAGAAAAAAAACAAAGTAAAAAAAAAATGGATGAGAATACCTTTGCGAGGTCTATAATTATGTCAGCACTGGCATAAATCTGCTGCATCATTCTTTGTTTATCATGAGAACAGTATGAACAAATGTAAGCCTTACATGTCGTCTGACAAGTATAAACAACACGCACAGCAACAACTTCTTCTAGTGACATCTCCAAACTCACTGGAAAACGCCTTTCTAGTTTCAGACTCTTGGGCAAATGAGGACAACACCATAAATCTTTGGAAACTCGTTTGCATGTTTGGAATATCCTGAATGCTTTCACGTATTTGAAAATGCCCTACATTTGCCTGTATGTCATCTGCATGTGTTATATGTTTGTCATCAAAAAAACAAAACACAACAGAGACTTTGGATTTTGATCATAGTGTACGCAGGAGCAATCTGAAAGAAAAATCAAACCTTTAAAAAAAACTCTCATGTTTTCCTCCTTTTCATCAGGGCTCCTGGATGACAGTCCGAGTCCACATCTCATTAGGGGAATATTCAATAACAAGTCCTCTATTTTTCCATTTTCCACGATGAGTATAAACAATATAAAACACAGAGCTCCTCATTTTTCCTGATAAAAACATCTGCCATAACATTTATCTGGATTTCCTGCAAATACACACCGAAAACCAGCTGAAAGAATCGTTTCCAGAAACCTGTACACACAGTTAGATAAGATAAGCTAGGCAGGCCGACCCACAGATCCGTTCTGAGTTGTAAAACTCTCTGGAATATTTGCTGGAGATTAGATTCAAATCTGGCACATCACCAGATTCAATAACTTCTGCTGCAAATGTTTTATTTACACTAAAGCAAAGATAAGGCCTCAACCTCTGCAAATAGTTCGCTTTGGGCGATCGCCCGGCCTGGAAGACGAAAGCATGCGTGTATGCTCTGTGGGACATGGCCTTTGCAAGTCACGTTAACCTGGCAGATAAAACGTGTTAATTACCCATTACTGGAACTGCCTGATCATACCCAGAACAATGAGTTATGTTCCTCCAAGACCTGTCATCGGTAGACGTTAGAGAGGCAAGTCACGGCCTATAACAGTACCAGCAATTATCCCTTAAAATGCTTTGTCTTCATTCGTATTAAAGGTATCTGTGAGGACCAATGATGAGTAATAAGTCATAGGATGAACCGAACCATGTGCATTCTTGTTATATCTGCCGAAAGAATGCTCTCTGGGCTATTAGAAATCTGATTAAAAGAATAAGATTCACATTTATAAAGCGGGTGGGGAAAAAAAAGAGAATCTTTCCTATTTTGAGTCACACATAAATCTTACCATGAATAAACAAATTAAGAAATGGCTACTCATATCTCAATGCTGCTTCTTATTTTAGACCTGACAGGCTAAATTAGTCAAATGTAGTCATTACGTGTAATGGAAACAATAGCAACATGTAATATCTACACGGTTATTTTCAATACTTCTCATTTGGCTGTTACAGGATAAATTTAGCAGATTAAGGCAGTGACCAATATCCCAGGTTTCTAGAAGCCGTGTCCCTTTTCCCTCCTGCATTTCATCGGGTTGAAAAACAGCCTCACGTTTATGGCCAATTAAAAATCAAGAGACACTCCTATCAGGTAAATCACAAAACAGAACATCTTCTGTGAGAAATCCATTCTAGGTATTCGCGCATGCAGGGTTAATGACTTGGAGTTAAAAGCAGAACCTACTAATTAAGGTTCTATATGAGGAAAGAGGCTGCTGCTCCTGATTTCACTCTGCTAATGAGGAGAGAAAATTTAAATTTAAATTTTTTGCTTTAGAAAACAAAAATGTTGTCTTTCTTTGTTGTTCTTGCACTGACCTAAACAGGCACAGTGTCAAGGATACTCTTGCTTTTTGACTCATGCCCAAAATATCTGAGTTACTCACACAGAGATTAGAATCCTATGACTAAGAACTGAGTTTTCTTTACACTTTAGCCATTAAACATTGCTATGTAAAGGCTTGTCAACCGCTCTTAAAGGTTTACAGATTGATTTAACAAGACTCATGTAGTTACAGTTTTTGAAACTCACGCATCTCCCATTAGATGAGATGGCAGAAAGTTGCTCTCAAGAAACAACAATTTGATTGGATCAACTGAAGGCCATTTGAGTTAAAAACAGGAAGTCAAGCTGCTAAGATTGTTTAACCTTCAGAGGCAAATTTTTTCTTAAGTTCAGGAGCCATCACTGAACAAGCCTGATCACCTCGAAGTTTTAGGCCGGTCGTTGGGACAGCTGAAAGCAGCAGGTCAGCTGATCCTAGATAAAGCTGAAGAGAGTCAGAGAGGTACGGGAGATTTATGCAATGAAATGAAATGGGCCGGCTTCCCTGTCAATGCTGAAGAAAAGCCTCCCATCAGCATGCTCACCAATGTTCAGAGATGATGTGCAGCGTTAGCTTTCCACAACGAAGGAAATTAGCAGCAGCGGGTTTTATTTAGGGATATCCGAGTGAAGGGGGCTGAATACACATGTATGCCACGCTTATCGGACTTTCATTTAAATAAACGTTTGAAAAACAAAAGCGTAATTTCCTTTCACTTTCACAACTACAGTGTGCTTTGTGTTGGTCTGAATGAAATACCAATGTCTGTTTTATGTCGCTGTGTTTTCTTATTTTGTCAATGTTGAATTTTATTGGTTTTATTGGCGTTATCTTTATTTAGCTTTTATCTGTACAGCACTTTGGCCTCTGCGTGTGTTTCAAGTGCTTTATAAATAAAGTTGGGCTGGAAGCCATTAAGGTTTGTGGCTGCAACATGACAAAACGTGAAAAAGCTCAAGCCAAGGCTAACTTCGACACTGTTTGCTTGTGTTTAACAATGGAGGCGAACTTCAAAAAAAGCACCCTAGACAGAGAGAGAGAGAAAAGTGTTTTCATTATTGCCTAACTTGCTATTTGCTTTTGCTACAGTAATCTAAGATCTGTATTACTTCATTTTGTGTACAGCCTTCATGATGTCACTTAAAATTATGAGTACAATAGTAGCGTATCTCTTTAATCCTTAAGTAATCAGAATTAGCTGTACTTTATTAATCCCTGCAGGGGAATTCCAGTGGTATAACCCTTAAAATCCACCACAAAATAGTTTTAATTACACCTGTTATGCATAGAAAAGTAGGCGCTGGGTCCTTTTTTTTCTTTTTACTCCTCAAGTAATCTTGGAGCTGGAAACGCTTTCAACACACGAAAAACGCCTACAGCTCATAAAAAAAACCCCAAACTGGACAATGAATCTGAAGTTGTTAAAGATTTATAGTGAAATACCCCTGCCTGTTCCCTCACCCTCATACGCACGATCCGAAGTCAAACATTTACTGACCCTAAAAATAAAATGTTTTCTGCAGATTGTATAATTACACGGCACTGGGAGTGGAGATGTTAGCATGTAATGCGATGCCTGTTGTGTGTGTGTGTTTGTGGAGGGAAGGGGTTTGCGGAAACGGCAGGCAGATGGGGCGGGGGAGCTTCGGTACAATGTAATTAAAATAGGATGGCCTTTGCAGAGCTCAACATGTTATTGTCTTCCGAACCTCAACTGTAAAAATAGACATGTTTTCTTTTTCTCCCTCCATATGTTTTATATCGATTTGAGAGATGGATTCGGCTTTGAGGTGGCGATCGTCAACGTCTTGCTAATTGACCTTTGGTGTATTTTCAATCAAATTCCTGTACCTGTACATAGTAGGTGCATGTGTGTCCGCTGTAAAACTGTCAACACGATAAATCCAGGTCGCACAAAAAGGCCCTTAAAACTTCAGGTAAAACCCCCCAACTGGTCCCATTCCCTGGGTTTCACCCCAGTCGGCCCAGAGCCTGCTTTTCTGACTTATGCAATTCCATCCAAGAAGCATTTTATTGAAGTGGTTGCCTATTTGCCCTCACATTAAACGCCTGAGGAATGCGTCCCTGGGTTTGCTGAGGTTGTTTTGATGTGCATTCAAAAAGCCTGTGTGCAGAAGGAGCTCATTCACAGCTCGCAGGGACTCAATGGCTTCATTTGTCCTTGAAGGTAAACACTCCCTGAGAGGAGGCCCACAAATATGGCCTTTTCAAATGCCAGCACCCCCTCGGCTCTCCATCTTATGTGACAATGAACAAATTCCTATTCAAAAGCGCGTACTGTGCGATAGCGTAACCATTGTGACGGCGTCAACACACCTGAGCAAATGACAGAACCACATCAGTGCTGAACAAAGTCGGCCTTGAACTGTAAATGTGACGTAGTTGTGTGTGGGACATTCAGACAGGATAAGTGCCATTTTTCATCAGGCAGTCTGACAAGCTGATGTTAGCGGGTCATTTAGCTGTGTTATCCTCCTATGTAGCAAGGCTGTTTATTTTACCTGTGATAAACAAACCAACTCTTTTAATTTGTTTGAAATGCGTAAACTATCACTTTAAAAACAGCCTAAAACACGGTGTCATGCTGTTGGGACAGAAGTTGCCCTGGGTCAAACATTGTGACCCGGACTATCAAAAAGCACCATTTTTAATTCAATCCTGATCAGTCAGAATTCACTGAACTTCCTCCACATTATTTGAAACAGGAAAACGGTGCATAATAATGTTAATGTCTGTTGATTCAATTAAAGACTTCACCTCACACTAGAGAACCAGTGTCTTCGCTAAAGAAAACATTAGCCTCTACTTGCTAGGTAGGTAGCGCAAGCTAGTGCTAGCTGTAGTAGCTCTACAGAGTGTAACCATCCCTTGATGAAATACCAGAAAAAATGTAACCTATAATTATTCAGTTCATTTAAAAAGTATTTTTTAAATCCCAAAATGAATTATCCAAGTTTCTTCAGAGTAATTGTAGATAGTGAACTTCTGTGGAAGTTTAAGTGTGAGATTATGTTAATTTTTCAAAGCAGGTGTTTTATTCTATGCTGCCATCGAGCTATCCATGGCAAGAATTTACAGTGAAATTCTGCATTACGATTCTGCATTCTACATTGGGAGTGCAAAATCAGAGTCCTGTTAACTGATCATAGCTGTCAAAGATTCAGCTTATGCAACATAAACATATCAAAAACACATAAAACACAGTGCAACTAGTGCAGCATTACCCCTTAATTTAACCATTAAGCATACAATGTAATTATGAACAAAAATGGAGTTATCTTTGTACAGACAAACGTGCGGTAGTTCCCCGTCGATTGCTGTTGTGTTCAGCTGCTCATGCGCATTATCCATCCTTTTACATTTTCCAGACTTCTTTTAGGTTTTTGGGAAAGGAATAAACTGTATTCCAGTCTGTAAATGACTGTAATGTTTTTTTAATGAAATCCCTCTGACCACGATGCATTCATAATGTGTTTGTGTTATTGGAGGTAAAGGGTTTGCATCTCCTGCAGGTAAGGGTGTTTTCACTTTGGGAACAAAATTGTGATCGCTGATTGGTCAGTAACCGGCGAGCCTCCGGGATTGATGGACAAGCGGCGTCATATCAATTAGTTGAGGTGATTTGAGAATCTAATCAAGATGCCACCTCTGCATCTTCCCTTTGACGTACCTAACATTTAGGAGACTATGTTCATTAAGGGGAATCCGGGTCTGCTCCATA
Source organism: Fundulus diaphanus (assembly GCA_037039145.1). Taxonomy (NCBI): domain Eukaryota; kingdom Metazoa; phylum Chordata; class Actinopteri; order Cyprinodontiformes; family Fundulidae; genus Fundulus; species Fundulus diaphanus. The sequence continues at coordinate 20,772,732 of CM073133.1, read as the reverse complement.
GTCTCCCAAATGTTATGTACCTCAAAGGCAATATACAGAGGAGGCATCTTGATTAGATTCTCAAATCACCTCAAGTAAAACTCTCCTCACTCCATCTATGAGAAGAAGCTCATTCCACCTGCATGTGTCCAGAACCTAGTTCTTTTGGTCATTAACCGTATCTCGTTGCCAGAATGCAGATGGACCACTGCATTTTTTAGAACTGAGTCTTCTGAGATTGTAAATATGATTCACAGACAACATCTTGACTTCATCTCTGAGAGACAAGTTTCAATGCACCAGAATCTCACGGACATTTTCTCACACAATCCTCGGGCTCTTAATCCTGACTGTTGTCATGCCGTGCATGGTATTGTGACAGCACAGACAGAGGAGGCTGTGTGTTCGGCATATGCAAGCAGATCACAGGTGCTGCTGCCACCGCTGCCTCTCTCCACCCCAGAGTCAAAGCTTACTGACATGTTTTTACTCATTGTCACGTACAAAACACCAGATTTGTTGCTCTCTAAGAGGAGGGAACAGGCCGTTGAAAGTCAAAAGCCTACGTTCATATAGCCAAACTGACATGTACTCGAGAGGGAATGGGGTCTCAAGCTCAAGTCCTCGACGTACTTCCTGTAACTTTTAAATATTCCCTGCTTCAACACAGCTGATTCAAGTATTTAGCTAATTAACAGAGCAATCGGCAGAGCTAAACTGGATGCTAAGGATGTATTTTAAAACTTGTTTAATGTGTGCAGGCCCTGCTGTACTTATGCTAGGTGATTGCACATGACTGGAATATGATCCTGAAGAATCCAAATGAAATGTTTAATGTTTCAAGCCTTTCTAGATGCTTTGAATTATGCAGTTTACGTAGGTTGGCAGTGTTATAATGATTTTCTCTCCTTCTAAAACTGGGATTTCTTACCGCCTGGGGGCTCCTGTCCTTATCCTTACCCGTCTCATTAGTTCTGACACTGAAATTGTAACTTACAGGCATTCCCAGATCATTTTTCAAGGAAATGTCAGCGCCGAAGTTCAATTTCAGACAACAGATTAGGTGTCCATGGAGACATAAACTCAATATCAGACACCTGCCAACAACTTTAACGAGCTGACGTCTTTATTGCATCAAAGTTTAAAAAAAGGACACCATGTCTGATCACACAGAAGACAGAAAGAACCAGCCTTAGAAAACTGAAATACAACAAAATCAGATCTGATAATGTGATAATTGAAATATGAAGAAACCCAAACTCTTTTAGGTCGGCAGGTTTCAGACTTGTGAACTATTGGTCCCAGGACACACAGCACAGCACAGCACAGCGGTGTCTGTTTTTCACAGCATTCCCAGGAGAGGTGTGTGTATTTGCTTGTCTATACTGTCTCTCATTGCACCACAGCCCTTCAGAGAGTCTGATGGTGCACCCCTTTCAACACCTCGGGGGCTGTTATGAAGAACAACTCGGAGTCCAACAACAACTTTGAAGGTTTGACACTGTAGGTATGAAGACGGGTTATTTTGCAGCGAGGAAACACTCGTTCCCACACCTGTAAAATTCCACCTCAGACCGGAGAGGTCCTGCAGCCAAACGACGCTTTGACAAAGGCCAACACACAGCCATACTTCAGATGAGAGAGGTGTACTCGTGCGTGGCTAAAATAAAAAACACAATGAGTGAAATCCTTTCCCCGTCTGACTGACAGTTTGTTCCACAGGCAAAAGCAGCCTGGGTGTGTTGTGTTTATAGAGACTTTGATCTTTTCTTGATCTTTTACTGGATGAATGAAATATTTCTGAACTCAGGCTCTTTAACTTGGACAATTCTTATAATTGTTTGAAATTAGCTGGATTAGTTTAAGTTAACGTTCAAACTAAGTAAGTTAAATTGGTTGTGCTTAATAGCAAGGATTGGCTTTCAGTTTGTAGACAGGTGTAGACATGATGAATTAATGAATTAGAAAAGAAAAATCCCCCGGAATGTGTTGTTTTTCAGTATTTAAATTCAAAACAGATAAAACTCATGTGTCATTTTGATTGATTGCACACAGCGGGATATCTTTTAAGCATTTTGTTCTGTTAATTTTGATTATTCCTTTAAACGGCTAGCTACTCACGGTTACTGAAAAATACCCCTTCTCAGAAAATTTGAATATTACATAAGAGCAATTAAATGATTTTTAATACAGGGATGTTAACTTATAGCCTAAACAATCAAGGTGAATAGTGCTGACATGAGAAATGTCCAGCAGACAGGAACAAGGAGGGTGAGCCACAAAAGGGCAGTGCTAAAGAAGCTGGCTGTTCATGGGGTGCTTTACCCAAGCTTACTAGGGGAAAATTAAGTGGAAGGAAAAACTGTAGTAGAAAAGGGGATGAAGAAAAAGTCAATACAGATTTCCTAGACATAAAACTGTAGGCTGGAGGCCTTTAAGAGCCACAACACAAACACATCTGGGACTTGGGCTACACCTGTTACATATACACTTCTGAACCAGAGATAATGTCTGTATCCCGTTGGGGAAATAAAGCGAGGAACAGTAGAGAGGAACAGAATCCAGGTGGCTTGAAGTCCACAGTGACGTTTCCACAGTCAGTGGTGATTTGGGGTACCATCTCATTTGCTGGTGTTGGTCCACTGGGTTTTATAAAGTCAAAAGTCTGAACACTTTAAGCCTTGTCCTGCTGACAAGCTTCATGGAGATGCAGCAGGAGTTGGTACCTGCACACACTACCAAAGGTAACAATGCCTGCTTTAAGGACCAGGCCTGAACCCCGTAGAGAAACCATGGATGTCATCAGGAGGAAGATGGGAGACACCAAACCCAACAATGCAGATGACCTGAAGGCTGCTATAAAAGCTTCTGTTACACCTCAGCAGAACCACAGGCTGAAAGCCTCCATGCCATGAGTACTGAGTGAGTACTGAGTTCACATACTGTGGACATGGACATAGTTTTTTAGTTTATTGGTCTTATGTGATATGTAGATTTTCAGAGGCGCTGAATTTTGGGTTTTCATTATCTGTAAGCCATAATCATTAAAATGACAAGAAATAAACTATTCAAATGTACCACTCTGCGAGTATTTAATCACACTTTTAATGTAACTTTTTGATGATAACTGTTTTGCCAGCACAACAAAATCTGAGTCCATCCAGCTGTTTTCCATATCCTGATAATTCATGCAGGGTCTCTACGTGGACAAGGTGGGATACGGACCCAGTCCATCACAGAACCACCCATGAGCACGTACACTCAGGCCTAAGATCAATTTAGAGAGACAACTTGCTTTGACGTGTGTTTTTGGACTGTGTGAGGAAAGCAAGAAAGAACAAGTAAACTCGAAAGTGGGTGTGGAAATGAATCCAGGACCCTCCTGCTGCAAGACAAGAGTCCTGACGATGTAGCCAAGTCTGAGTCTTTGGAAGAAAAAGATAAAGAAAGGAGTCACGAAGCAAATATCAAAGTTGTTCATCTCCAGTGCCAGGACGGCGTCCTTATCACTCAGGATGATCACTGTCATTTCTTCTCTGTTAGCTGCAATTGTCTTTTTGTATTCAAGCAAGAAAGGCATTCATACGCTTTTAGCTCACTTATTTGGGTTGTTTCTGGAGAGACAGACTTATGGTTTTGTTTCCTCTGTGCTAGGAGTGCAGAAGAAGGTTGGCTGATTCAAAATAGACTTCATCAAACTAGCGACATCTGTTTACAGGTGTAGAAAACGCTATATGCTCGAGTGTAGACCTAACCTGAAGCTTTTGGGTTCACCGTTTGTTGGGCCACAAACCATTTTCATTATAATACCGTGCAAATGTATTCATAGCCCTTTTTAACATGTTACCACCTCAGACTTTAATGTGCTTTATTAGGTTTTTTTTCTATGTTTAAAGAACAACACAAAGCAGAATGCTGTTATGAATTTCACAAAGAAAATTCTGATAAATGTTTAACACTTTGTAGAAACCACTGTTTCTCAGTAATGCCCTGAACATCTTTGCGCATTTAGAGCCGGAAATCTTTCACCCATTATTTACAAATAGCTCCGGCTCAGTCAGATTGGACAGAGAGGGTCTGTGAACACCTCTTATCACACAATGGCAGTAGGATTTAGGTCTGGACTTTGACTGGGCCATTCAAACACATGATGAGGCTTTGATCTGAACTACTTCATTAACGCTGTAAACCTCTCTGGCCTGTCTGGTGTGTTCCTGGGTCTCCGCGATGCTGTTCGTCACAGAAATTTAATTCACTAATCCGGTAACTCTCATGATTTAGGTTTTTCTTTGTTTGTTTTGGACTTTTCCAGATTCAGCTCTGTCACCTCTCAGCCACAGAAACCCTCCAATCAGCTCAGTCCACTCCTCAGTCACCAGTCATCAGCCCAGACCAGCTCCACCTGCTGCCACCAATCAGCTCCTACTCTGCTCACCTGTTCTCCAGCCTTCATATACCTGCCTCACTCACTGCCACATCTTCTCGTCACCTCACTTGTTCTCTGCTGCTGATATTTTTTAGTTCATGTGTTCATCTTGTGTTCATCTTGTCAAGTCTGGTTCTGCCTGCAAACCCACCTGCATCTTCTGGTCTCCTGCCTCATCTGCCACTATTCTTCTATTTCAATAAGCCCTTTTTAACCTACTCAGTGTTGACTAATTTCGGGTTCACATCCCCAAACCTGACAGTAAGGATGCAAAGCAATTCATTAAACTATTTTATTTAGCGGCACTAGAGAAAAATGGGGCTGTCTGGGGTTCTCACTTGACAAAATGTGAAATAAATCTAAGAGACATAAAAGGTTTTGGCAAGGCACTATAAAATCAGACTTTTGTACAACAAAAGTAAAGCTGTATCACGTTTACTTGTGTTGAAAATCTGAATAGATTTTGTTTATTCAGTACAGTTTTTTTTAGACATTCAGAAAACTAGTTTGCATACAGTCCTCCCCTGCATCTAAGGTGAGCAGATGAATTATGCGGAAGAGTGGCTGTTACCGTTCAGTGAAGCGTCACAGCGTCAACACAAAGCATCACCAGATCTTATCTCAGAATGAACATAACCTAAAAAGAGAATTTAAAAAAAAAACAATTACAAAAAAAACGATCCGAGTATTGTTCAGGCCTAAGCTCTTGTTTTCCTGAGAACTACCCAGGAACACGTGTGGGACATCGATTAAGCCCTCCAAACCTGTTCAGGAACAATAGAGGAGAAACTTTCTCTGCATGCTCTGAATCATCCTCTGCATTTATCGGCATCAGCTTGCAAAATCATGCAAATTGCAAGGAAGGGTCTGCATGAGTGCTGTAATTTCTATGGGACGTGTGCGCTTTATTTAGAGCGCGGCGCGGTCAGGGGGGGCCAAGCCGGGGCCTCTGGCTGCTGTATTGTGCTAAGAGACAGGGCCTTTCCACTGGTCGTGACGGGCGGTTCTGATGTGGCCGACCGCGCAGCCTTGATGACGGGGTTGCATGTGTTCCTTGACCCTGACCATAATGGACAACTTTTACCCGCCGGAAGAAAATTACAGCCCCTCAGGAATGTTGCTGTTATTATTTTTCCTTCTTCCTATAAAATTGAAGAGGACGTTTCAACATGTAAGCAATCACAAAACCATCGCAGTTTCAGCCATCCGCAGAAGGAAATGGGCTGTTTCTTGCTGTTGTTGTTCATGTAGGAGGGAGATAGATTATTAGGAGGGAAGGGAGATGAGTTTATGGGGATGTTTTGCCAAATTAGACAAAGCACAATCAACACATTAGTGTAATTTCTTCCTCTTCTACCCGCCTACTACTAATTCTCTGCTTTGCTCGGTTTCTGCTGCGTTGCGAGCTGTGTGGCAGAGCGAAAGGCAGCAGAAAGAGCGTTTCCCACACAAACGTCTAACAATAAAACTTAAAGACTTAAACGCATCTCCAGAGGGAGCGGAGCAAGTTAAATTCTCCTGAGTTTTAAATCATCCTCAAAATACATCTCCTGCAGGATTCCGTCCAACCAACCTGTGCTTACTGCTAAAAACAAAAATAAAAGTGACTCACTAGAGTCAAGTCCATATAAACTTAAATTACTTGATATATTTGGTCTGAGTCAGTCGGGTAAATTTAATGGGGTCTGCGTGGAGCTAAAAAGAAAGACCACATGGGTCAACACCAAAAGTGACGCTGGTTTGGCCCGCAACGAGCGGATCCAGCATCTGTTTAAAAGCTACGAGCTCGGCACAAACGGGGAAACTCTGGCTCACCCTCCTCTTCCAGATGAAGGCAGAGCTTAAAACATGTACAAACTGAGAGCGCAGAGCTTCATCCCCCATGTAGTTAAACTCCTCATTAGGGTTCAGGTCAAGAGATTTTGTTGAACTCTGAGAGGCAAACAAATCTTTTTAGCCATTTGGTCCTTTTTTTCCCCCTTCCTTTTGAAGTGTGGAGATAAAGATGACCCAGATTACCGCAGCTTGAATTCATGGAGGTGGCTTTAAAGGCCTTTTTAAGGGTGTGAGGGGGAGCTATTGAGGCACCATCAATGATTATATCTGCTGCGGAGGATCAAAGCTGCGGAGCCTTAGCCCTGAGGGATGCTGCCTCTTGTTGTTGCTCACCTCAACTCAACTGTCCTGTTGGGTGTGTAGCGAGAGCTGGGGGAAAAAACAGCGAGAACGAGATATTTCAGGTATTTTGCGGTCGGCGAAGAAGGAAAGAAAGCAGAAAATCCTTCAAATCTAAAAAGCATGAAGATCAAAACCCTTTGCATGAACATTTCTATTAGATGTGGAAATCACTGGGGTCTCTTGACATTTCTGTCAGTTCTTAGCAAAACAACTGAAACACAGTCAGATTGGATGGAGGTCATGTGCGAGTTTCTGCCCCAGTTTCTTGGTTGAATTCAGGCCTGGACTCTGACTGACTGGCCAACTCGAGCCAGTTTCCTGTTTTCAGATGTTCCTCTGGTTCTACACGCCTGAATCAGATGAACGTCTCGTGATGAGGCCTCTGCAGAACTCGAGGACATTACTGAGGAGGCAATTCAGCCATTAATTCAGCTGTGTTGAAGCAGGACGACATCTAAAACACGCCGGTTCTTGAGGATTGGAGTTGGCCACCTCTGATCTAACCCATTCCATAGTAGCTCTGTTTGAGGTTGGAGGGGAGTCTCAGTCTCGAGTCTTTTGCAGCTTTCAACAGGTTTTCATCAAGGATTGTTAAATATGTAGCTCCATCCATCTTCTGATCAGCTTCCCTGCCACAACATGATACAGCCACCACCTTGTTTCACAGTGGGGAGGCGCAGCGCTCATGTTCAGAATTATTTCTTAATAATTTTGTAAGCTAAACTCAGCCTCCGACAGCGTTTCAAAATTCTTGTCTGTGACACACTTTTCACTTGTTAATGGCTCCTGTTTCATGGTTAGGCTGTTACAGGCACATCTGAAAGCCCTTTGTGATAAAGGTAAGAACCCCATTAAGCTGGGTTTCTGATTCATTGCCTCATCTATGTATAATTGCATTCCTGTAATCAAGAAGTAAACTTTTTACATTCTTTGTTGCTGCTGTACCCCCATAATGCATCCTGTCCAGAAGAAAACTTTAAAACATATAACATCTACAAACATATACATGTGAGATCTAGTATATGATACACCATAGAAAGCCTGGTCTAATTAAAGAATCTTCTGTTTACTCTATGGATGAATTTTACTTTGATCCTTACCATCAATTTTCCAAAGGATAAAAGACAAAAATACACCCCCCCAAAAAAACTAAAATTAATGATTAAAATCAGTTCAAGAAGATATTATAACCTGAAAAGAGCAAATACTACTTTAATTATACTTACCAACTTGTGTTCATGCAACACAGGTGCCTGTTCTGTTTTATAATTATAGTACTAATACAGTTGTGCCTAATAAATTCACTCCATCGTTTAATTTTAGGCTTTTAGACAACAGGATAGAGGGGATTTGGTTCTAAAATAACTTAAATCTGATCTTACATACAGACACACAAAAAAATACACACACCAGATTCCACACTCTCATCCTGTAAAATTGAAACCAAAATGGGGAAAGATTAAGTAAAGTACGGGAGAGGAGAGGAGTTCAGGCGGTTATACAGATGTGTTTATACAATGCCGAGATGGGAAGATATCAGCAATGACCTTCGAAGCCCAGTTGTTGCTGGCTATCAAATCAGAAAGTTGTAAACAATTTCAAGAAACCCATTCCTCCTTCAGACAGATTGTTCACAAGTGGTAGAAGTGGAAAACATCTTCCCAGGAGTGGACATTCGAGAAACTTCACCTGGTCAGGATGGGGAAGACTTTGAGAAATTACAAAAAAAAAACAAAAAAAACATGAGCTGCATCTTAAACTCCACAGTCTTGAGTTGGCATGACAGAAAGGTTAGAATAAAATGTAACAATTATGCCTTGATTGGAAAGGTTGCATAGATAAAACCTCTTTATCTAAACACAGTAAGGCAGTTCAAAGGTGCATCAGACTGAAATACTTTTCTTCTCAAACCATTATCTGAGGCTAAAGCAGAGCTTTTTGGCCATGATGCACACATTTGGGGAAAAACCAAAAATTATATCAGCAACTGTGAAGCACAGTAGTGGAGGGTTAATGACGTGGGTCTGTTTTGCAGCCATAAGCTCCTAAAAGCTGATGATTGGCTAAAATGGGTCGTCTGCAGGCCAGTGACCTCAAACGTAGCAGCAAACTGCAACAAAAGGAGGGGAAAAAAAAATAATTTAGATGTTGCAAAGTCCCAGGTAAATCTCCGACTTCAGCCGGATCCACTCCGATGAACTGAAGCGTTGTTGTAACGAAAAACGAGGCAAAAAACCTCCACTGCAATGATGCGACAGACTGATACAATCAGACAGATGATTGCTAAGCAGTATGGCTGCCAAACGTGTGTCTACTAGCTAATAAATCACGTTGTATCTTTTGACACTTGTGGTTGGATTTAAATCATTTCAGAGGCTGGCGAAGACCAGATCATTTCTACTGTTTCCTCATATGCAAAGAATTAGCTGTAGGAGGATTCAGCTTGTTCCATCTCCCAACAGGAAAGGGAAACTAATAATAAAGATTTTTTTATTTATTTAAAAGTGGTCTCACAACTCATCTCATGTCCAGGTAAATGGACTAAAACTTCTTTTCTGGGTTTAATAAGTTACGGCTTGTACAGGAGGCATGTAGCGTGATGAAACTAAGTAAGATTTTGTGCAAGTTGACGAAAGAGTTGCTGTCCTGGACTGTGACTCAACTGTGTGTTTTGGATGGTTGAGCAGTAGCTTCTTGTATTTTTAATGTTTCAATAACATTATTCTTGCCAGCGCCGCAACCGGTGAAAGATTCATCATGCTTTTACTTATGACAAAGACATTGTGTTACAAGGAAGCGCATCCTATTGTGACAGTGGCACACACAACAAGAAGAGCAGTGAAAGAAATTTCCCCGCGACCTGAAATGCAAACAGGGAAACATTATTTTGCAAATGTTTCCTGTTAACACACAGGGAGCTGCAGTCTGAGATGCAGACGTGTAATTTATTGCATGGGTGCCTTATGATCTCCTGTGGGCATGAGAGTAAATTGCCCCTCTAACGTAGATAATGAGATAGCGATCACAGGGCTACAACCTCAGCTTTGGTGTGAAGTCCTTTTAGGCACGTGTCAGAAGTCAATTAACCTTGCTGGAAAGGTCACTTCGAGAGCACATTTGGGTTCTCTTTTATGTCTTACTTTTACTCAGTTCACAAACGAAAGAAAACCATTTTAACTGTAACATACACAAACTATGAGTTTTACCTTTATTTAACCAGAAAAATAACTCGTTGAGATTAATAATCTCTTTTAGGAGAGTGTCCTGGGTAAAACAGATGGCAGTACAAGTTAGGACAGGACACATTGCAGCAACAAACCGCACACATGCACTTACATAATCGGCGGATTTCAAGAAATTTTATTTAGCAAATCATTTACAGACAGCTCTGTCTTCCTCCAGAGCGCCGAGAAATCCTTTAGCACTGTTCAAGCTGACCGCCTCCTTTATATTCTGGAGCAAAGACAGTCGAAACCGTAAGAACAGCATTAAATATTAAATCAGTGCCTCGTTCTGCAAGGGAATAAGCCTCAGCGATGCTGCAAGGGTAAAGAACTCGTCCACTGTTCTACAACCAGGATAAAAAACCCACATTCCTCCTCCTGAATCTGTGGTTGACCATCAATCAGAGCCTCCTTTCCGACACCCTGGAGTACGCTCTCCCAGGGAGGCAAAGACGTTTTAATTCCTTCACAGTTGAAACACACTTTCCAGTCTCCTTACTTAAAAAAAAAACTGGGACCACCAGCTTTGTTTGGCACGTCACAACATCCACAGCGTTCAGCATCTCTGGGCAAATCTCGCCCGCTCCTGGTGCCCTGCCACTGGGGAGCCTTTAGGCTCCCTTCGCCACCTCCTCTGTGATGAGGGGCGGCACTTCTTCCAAGCAAAGTGCTCCTTTCGCCATACGTCACTATCCTCAAACCAGGTTCCCTTTTTTTATTAGTTTGAACATTTAAATATAATTGGTACATTAAGATAATCAACCACCTGGGGTATCGACCAAATGTCCAGCTAATAACACTTTTAGCCAGTTTCACAAACAACACATGCATTTGCATGTCTGCATCCTTAATGCCTAATTGGAAAATAATGAACTGTTGTATGAATGACTGAGGCATTGCCCCGGGCCTTCAGTTAGCGACACATCCTGCATAAATCGTCATCAGGTCGCAGAAGATGTTACCTGGTTTTATTGTTACGGTCTTGTTGGTGTGAACAGGAGACATGCTAGTTTAGCAGCGACTGCATCCCATTTAAGGCAGTTCGGCATCACATCTGCTGAAAGGTTGTGTGCCATAAATGAGGCCTCTGTCTTGAGTTAAGCCCAGAGATATTCATACCCCTGGCAGATTTGGGTTTGGTTGGAATCAGATGGAGACTCTGTGGAGGGGACTGAAGATTAGGGTGATGGCAGGGAGGCCAGACTAAAGATTAATCATCTTAAAAGCTGCTTTGACTGCTGGAATGCTAATAAAGATTTTTTTAACATCCATAATTGAGATGTCTGTAATATTCCTACGTGCTATATCTCTATAAAAGGCAAATGAAACCTACATTTTGTTTAAAATGTTTTGTGATCTCTTCAGAGATGCTCATCTCACTTCCTGTCAGAGAAAAAACTCCTTTATTAAATGGAAATTATTTAAAACCTCAATCTTCCATGAATATGAAGAATTTCGGCCTTAACTGTACATGCCAGTTAAGCCTTATAAAGACCTCCATTTCCAGCACTGAGACCCATCGGCTGCGGATTCGCTCCGACCTTTCACTTTGTCTCTGTACTTTCATGATGGATACCAATGAGCACCGAATGCGCTTCAGGCTGGATTGAAAATGTGCAGAAAAAGAGCTACTTAGTGTCAGTGGAGTTAACACATTGATTTGTTCACTTAGTCAGTAGTAGTAAAGCAAGTGTATTAATGATTACATTAATTCGGTGTAAATTAAGCAGGCACTAAATGTGTTTACCGTTTTGAGTTAATTTGTCTTGCAGCGGATGGTTGTGTTATTCTGAAACAGGTTTGGGCCTTCGCAGCCAGCTGTGCATCACCTTTTTATCGAACTTCTGGTTTTGCCTTGCAGTTCAACCTCACTGGCCTCTGTTAGTTAAGATAAACTTGTCGGGGCTGTTGGCTGGAGGACCAGCGGCAGACAAGTAGAAGCTTTCAATTGTTAATTGTGTTATTTAATGAGTCTGAGAACAACCAGATCAGTAAGTCTGACTGAGTAATGTTTCAGCAGAGTTTCAGAATATTTCCTGTTATACCCCCTTAAAGCCACCAATTAAAACACATTTCATCATTGGGAAACAGTATTATCGTCTTGGTAGAAGCCAGAACTTGCTCAATCAAACCAAAATTTCAGCCTAATCAGTGGATGTTGATAGTATACCCAAAAACCTGTGATTAAAAAGCCTTCAATTTATATCAAATGGCTGGTTTTACAAGGCAAGGTAGAATATAGAAACAATAAAGCTAAAAACAAATGAAGAGTGAAGATCGTTTGACACATCGACGAAGGTGTTTGTGGTGACTTTTTTTTCCCCCCCCTGTTGAGAAATAGCGGCTGGTACAATAAGTTTTAGACCATAAATAAGTCACAATAATTATAGACAGTAATCTCTAATTGCTCTTAGGTGGGTGAAGGTTGTGTCTGGCTGTCTGCACATTTGAAACGTGGGAGGCAGGAGACGTCGGCCCCACCTTCTAATATACAACGCTTACTACATCAGGCAATCCATGTTTGCAGAAGAACTGAAGACAGAGCCTTAGTTAATCTCATTAATTATGTCTAAGATTACCAATAAGTGCCATTCTTGACATGTGTGTTTACTTTGGGGAATGCAGATATGTGTGATTCACGTTTCAAGATGTTGGCGTTTTAAGGCTGTGGGCTTTTTGATTTTTTTTTTTTAAGCGTCTGTGTCGTATGCAGAGGCACACAGTGGACTAACCACGTGTGCAACCGCCCGACCCAAAATCATATACGAGACAGGGGGTGGGGGGGTTCTTCTAAAGCTCCGTGGAGAGACCCCATCATTGCGCCACTGAAACATATACCCATCAAACAAGCTATTTCTGGGACCAGCTTCTTCATGTGGTTGATGTGCTATTTTTGCCTCACCCATGGATTTGAACTGAATGATATTGTATACCCTGACCATATTCCCCCTTGCAAATTACATGAGGAAAAAATCATCTGCAGATAGGATGAGTCACGGTAGGTTATCGTAACCAGCTCAAAGTCGAGGACACGTGGTGGCGAATGCGTCTTCAAACCCCCGCCCCCCGTCCCCGTCCCCCCCGGACGCGTCCCTACGGTTTATTTTTGCTCAGCTGCGAATGGTTATGGCAGCAAACCATATGGCTGTGGAGATTGAGTGGTCTTGGTGGAAAATGGGGACGGAAATTACAGAGGGAGAGTGCTGGTGTCACACAGGCCTCTCATTGCTGATTGGGTAAATACACAACGTCTCTCCGAAACTGGGAAACAGTCGCTGGTTTGGTTCATGAGGATACTGGTCGCATGCTTCACCTGCCCTCACAGCTGGATATTGTTTATTTTAAAAGGCTTCGTTCAAGATGGCTGCCGTGCACGTTTTTAAGCAGTACTATGATTTTTAAAAGAGGCTGAATAACAGAGTACATCCAAGCAAATGCTTAATGTGCTTTGCTTGAATATTGATCTTTTTTTATTTTAACCCCTGGAATACTATATTTCAGAGGGAAATACAATGTCTACATTAAATATTAAATATATCAACCACAAACAATTAAGACTAGCTAGTTTATTTAAACCCCAAAAAAGTTGGGTAAACCAAGTGTAAAGGTTAAGGTAAACTGTTGCATGGAAGGTTTTACTTTGCACATTTAGTATTAAGGTACTTTAAGCTCTTTTGGGCATCATTTTTAAGTGTTTCTTTAAAGTGTTAATTTAAATGGCTCCAATACAAACATCTTATATGCTAATTTATCCCCTATTTCTGCCAACTTCCATTTAATATACTATGACAGAGAGTGGAGGCTTCTGCATGAAAAGGGTGAACCCCCCCAATGCTAGTCTTCCTGTTCCCAGTAGCAAGCAGGAAATCCCCACTAAATACATGGAGACTCCATCTCCATGTTGCCTACACACATAGAATAGAGAGAAAAAAAGCAATAAAAATGTATTGATTGGGAAAAATTACAGAGAAGTAATCTTTGTGCGTCCCTCCTTTGTGATGCTGCCCTAGGCTCATATCAAACATAAATAGCCAAATATCATGCAGTAAGTAGCTTGATTTTACTGTATAATGCCTTTCAAAACTCTAAACTAGTCTCTCATCTGTTGGGTGGTATTCACACCTCTTGAACCTTTCCCAATTTTGTCATGTTACAACCACAAACATGTATTTCATAGAGATTTTATGTGACGGGCCAAAAAGGCGTGTTGTGTTCACAACCTTTACGCTAACATCCTGACAAACTATGCAATGCCACCAACCGAACTCACGTAATTTGTGAATAAAGTCCATCCGTGTGTAATTTACTTTTAAGTTAGCTGTTCTCAGAGGTTTGCTACAAGCCATGTGTGGGACACAGCAAATGTGGATGAAGACGCGCTTTTCAGACGAGACCAAAATTGAACGTTTGTCAAAAAGCTCTGTGTCGTGGGAAACAAAACGCTGAACACAACATCCCCACCCTGAAACATGGTGGCAACAGCATGATGCTTTCTTCACCCGATACCGCAAAGCTGTTAAGAGTTGACGAAAGATAAATGTAGCTAAATTTCTGGGAAATTATTTGGTATTGTTTCGTATTTGGTATTGAAAAGATTTGCAGAACAATAAAGGAACAAACTTTACTGCCTGTTTTAAAACAAATAAATATATTCTCCTGAATACATTGGATAGGAAATTGATCAAAATTTACCCAAAGTCAAAATAAAATAAGGAGAAAGGACTTTAGAAGTGGCATTTATTTGTGAACTTATTTGTTTAATAATATGAATATTTCTCTTTGTTTATCACATGAGGATTATGACGAGCAGCACCACTGATCTCAATAAGCATGTTTTGTGTTTTTCTTCTTAATGCCGAGTTAGTTACATTTACAGATTATCACACATTTTATATCTTCCCATTTTGAAGGGTACGTTAAAAAAAAAGGAAGTGAATTTAGTTTGATAAATGTATCAACCTTCCAAGCACTGGACATCCATGGAGGTGTTTTTAATGGCAGATTCTTCTCCATAATAAAAAACAAACAAATACTTTGAAAGTGGGACTGTTTTGTTGCCCATAAGTCTTGTCCAAATATAGTCTAAAACATTCAAAGTCAAGCTTTGCTTAGTTCATTTGATTAAGCCTGGGCCCTTTGCAACCTCTTCATACACGTCGCTTACCCAGAAGGCAATGTTGCCTTTACAGTGACAGTTTGCTCAAGGGGTAAATCTTCACTTCCAGGAAAATTCACAGCCGGGCAGATTTGAAGACGGTACCGCCTGAAACATCTGTCATCAAAAATGCCAAAAAGTGATGCGTTTTTCTTTTTCCAGTAACAAATGAACACTGACAATAAAAACACGACTGGGTCATGAAGTTTCAGTGGAGGGAGAGAAAAAAACAACAACTGCTAACTCTGATTTGTGTATTTTTGGGTTCACAAGAAGCAGAATAATCAAGCTGATTAGATTACAGTAAACATCAAATGCACCCAGGGCAATATGGACGAAAGCAGCCAATGGCAGAATATTAGCTTCCTGGTGCTAATTTCCGTAGTTTAGACTTATTTTATCTAGTTGTGTTTATTCTACTTTATATTGAACTCTTTCAATTATGGCACAGTGGCCTTGCAATAAGAAGGTCTTAGTTTTGAATCACGGCCTGGGGTCTTTCTGCATTGATGTTGCATGTTGCCCATGCGTGGGTCCTCTCTGGGTCTTCCAGCTTCCTCCCACAGTCCAAAAACACGACTACTGATTACAATAAACTCATCCTTAGGTATGAGTCCATGGTTGTGTATCTCTGTGTTGCCCTTTGATGGACTTGTTCAGGGCGAACCCTGCCTCTTGTCCAATGACCTGCCAGAGAAAGGGACTAGCCCCTCCCCTCATGACCTTGCAAGAATATGCAGGCATGGACAATGGATGGATGTTAAAATCGCTGGTAAATGTATGCTAGGCCAACTATTGTTGTTCAAAAGTGCTCTGAAAAGTGAAATGAACTTGAAGTGGCTGATGAGCATATAGAAATTGGGTTGATTTTACAGAAAAATCTTAAACTAATCTTTCTTAAATGGACTGAATCTGAATGTCATAAACTATTTAATTGTATCAGTAACTGTTTTGTTGGACTTATTATGCACTCTAAAAAGAGAACGCATCTCCAGCTTAAAGGAGCAGTAAGCAAGATTTCACCACTAGGTGCGCTGTCGAGCACTATCTGTAGACCAAAACAAGATGTGTGACAAGCCACGCCTCTCTCTACCTTTAAAATCTAATCACCAGACCAATTATCCATTTCAATATTACATTTTCTGTCAAAAAGAAAATGCTCTGAATGTAAGCGAGGATTACAGTGGGCAGCTCACAAGCCCACCGCGCTGCATTAAGCAATGCTAATGATGTTAGCTAGGCTACCGACAGCTACTCGCCTCACATAACAGTAACGTTTGGCTCATTGCTGGTCAAGCTCCAACAATTAACCCACATGCCAGCATTACATTGAATCGGATCAACATAGCAACACAAGTCCAACAAAAGCAAAACAAAAAATAATAATAATTTGACTCCATGCTGTCGCTCACCTGTCCGGAGGAGATAGCTAACTCCGAGTCAAACTGGAGCTGCTTCTGCTCTCCAAATGCTCTCTGCCTTGGAAATGCAAGGCCAAGGTTAATCCTCGTCTTGTCTTTTTCTTTATCTGACAACTTCTTTGCCAAAAAACGTTTTTATGTGGTAATAATGGGTCCTGGTCATCTTCAGGTGAACGTGGCGATGGCATTTTATGGGGAAGGAGGAGCGAACCCCTGAGTGGCAGCCGTTCACGTTGATGTGTGGTCGGCCCGGGTACGTAAACAAGATACTGGGAGAGATGGTGTGTGACGTCATACCATAATCCATCTAAAAAGACACCTTTATTTCTTCACAAAAGTATTTTTTAATACTTTCTATCTAAAATAATGAAATTTCGCATATTACTCCTTTAAATTGATTGCTTCGGTTGGTAACAAGCAATCAAATTACGTCTACCCGACCTCATTGATTTACAATAATATAAATTGACAACTTATACACTAAATAAATTAAGATGCATCAACTTAATTCATGTAATGGTTACCAATCGAAGCAATTCATTTAAGTTGGAGCCGCATTCTCTTTTTACAGTGTGGTCCACTGTAAGAGATAGTCCAACCCTACACCTATGAGCCACTCACTGATCATAGCTGTAGGGGGATCACTCATCATTTTAAAACACAGTTTTCTGTTTTCAAATGATGAAGTTGCCTTGTTGCCCCCCCCCCCCCCCCCACTCCCAACTCATCACCATGCATCAGGTTTCAGGGTGACACAGTGATGTAAATTTTGCTTTCAGTTGTGTCCTTTGATGTTCATTTCTTGATTGTGCCGATGAGTTTGTTGTGGCGCGGGATCCTTTGTCTGCATGTTTACTTTGCTTCTGTCTATCCAGAGCCCATTTGCGAAGGGATAGTATAAACAGAAGCCCAGACACATTCAGAAAGAGACAAAAACTTGGATCCAAAAACCCTTTAACCTCAGCAGGCAGGCCTGTCATCAAACATGAGTTCATTGATTGGATGATAATTAGCGGCGTTCATTGAATACGGCTATTGTCGACCGCTAATCTGAGTGTAGTAGGATGGGGGGGGGGGGGGGGGGGGACTGCAAAACGACTTGCGAGTGACACTGATGTCAAACACATGTTTTCCCCCGCAGCCGAACAGAAATAGACAACCCTATTTAGAGGGCTGGTTTGCATGCAGGCTCCAAGGACTGATGTTTGCAATCTGGGAGCCACAGCGGGTTTTTACATGATCAGTAATTCAAAAAGTGGTCGGCCGAGGAATTCATCTTGGGCCTCTTTGTTTTGCTGTTGCCATGCACTTGTGCTAAAATACCATTTGGTGCAAAGGGCCGCCATTAAGACAGCAGAAAGTATGTCGGACGGCGTCCAAGTCCTATCGAATGTCCTGAGGAGGCGTTACACAAATATTTTCAGTAGCAAGGAGGGAAACCAAGAGGCATTCTGGTGGACACTCAGTGAATAAGGGGCTTTCTGATGAGTGTGTCAGGGTTCATTACAGCTGTTAGTGTCTAGATAATATCCAGATGTAGGTCTGGCAGACGTGTTAGAATAGCAGTTTGAAGGACAGCGAGAGGAGGTCTGTCCACTGTGGTGCAGCCCAAAATCTGCAGTTATCATCAGAGTGCAAGGTGTCTTAGCTCCAGCTGTGCACTTGTCTTTCTATATCCAAGTATCACACAGGAACCGAAAGTAACTGAAAGGTTTTAAAGGGCTTTGAACTTTCAATTTAAGAGCCAGGTGTCCTGGGCTTTCTCAGATGCAACAGAAGAGATTTCCCGATTGCTTCGCTTCCTCAAGCCACATTTATTAAGGTTTCATTATTAAAATATACTTTCTCTTTTGTTGTTCTTATTGTAGATAAAAGATGTACTCTTGTGGACATTTCCAGACACATGAAGATCAGCTCTGACAAGGTCATCAAGAAGTGTGGGAGAAAAACAGTCCAATGGAAAAAAGTAAAACATCAGAAATGCTTCTATTATACGTATTTTAGAGGAATTGGTTACTGGTTTGTACAAGCCTGCGAACTCCCATCCAACAGCCAGACGTCCTGTAATTACTCACATGTGAAAGAAAAAGGATGCAATGTGCCACAGGAAAATACTTTTTGATTAGCATGCAGCCTTTGGCCACATTTGTCACGATGGCTCAGTGAAACTGAATGAGGATTTTTACTTATTGCTCTGACTGCCGACAAATTTAGGTGAGCACTCATTTTCTTGTGGATATTTCCAGACCAATTAACGTAAACTCCAACAAGAACCATGGAGTCGAAACAGACCCAGAGTACCACAGAACATCCACTGTACTTAACAGTGGGATTGAGGGGATTTTTCACACATTCATTGTTTGTTTTACGTTGTCCGTTGTTAAAACTAGAGTCCGTGTCCATCACAGTCCCGTCTAATTTTAACTTTTTAATTATTCAATTATCTAAGCAAGTTTATCCATATAGCCGTTTCCTGACTTGTAGGGATCTATATAGATCTGCCTTACTTGGACGGCTCTATCCTTGCATGTTCTCTTGACTTTCCCATTTTGAAGAGTGTCAAGGAGAAATGGGCCTCTGACTCTCATTATCAATCTCACTGGAATTTGTTACTAAAAATTCTTACAATCATGTGAATCACCATAAAAGAGCCACAGGTGTCCACACATCTGCTTAAGAGAAATGGCCCTCAGTGGCAATATGGTTCCATCCAATCGTCATGTGAATTTTGAGCGAACTTTTAAAATGTCACAAAAAAATGCAAATTATGTATGTTTCCATCTGCTCTGGAGCAAATTAACCAGGCTACGCAAAGCGTAATTTCGTCAGAAGTTGACGTTACGCATAGCTGCAATAAACAGGAAGTAGAGTTTGCAAACTAGCATGGACCTCACATCTAAGAAAAAGGAGAGAGGTTTTCAGGAATGTGTGTTGCTATCGGGCAAGTTGTAATTGTGTCAACTAGTATTGGCGATGTTACATGCAGTCCGGAGACACAACAAAAGAAATTCAATTCTGTGCGTGTTATGGGAATATCCAGGAAGACGCCGACAGCGGAAGCAGCCGATCAGTCATGTGGGGTAAACGTCCGCTACGTCAGAATGTATCCATTTCCCGTTTTGCGCGTTAACTATTTTTCGGAAAAGCCCAAAAAATGCTTTAAGCGAGCGTAAAAACTTTCTTTTTTTTTCAAAATTAAAGAAGTTATTTCCAATTTTGCCGTTTCCACCAACCTTTTCTAATGAAATACTTCAAAAATGCGCATAAACAAATTGATATTCATATTTTTGACTCCAGGGAAGCAGGAAGTTATGAATTACTAATTAAAAGATCCACTTAAAAAGATTGAGAGTAAAGAAATGCTTCAGTATCATCTGTTTATTTGTTGCGACAGACAGACCTCGCATGTCTTTAAACGTCTATCAGAAAGCCAGGTGTCCTGCATTTCTCAGACGCAACAGATAAAAGCCTACAACCCCTATTGTGCTGCGAGAAAAGACCTCTCCATTACCACGCTGCCTCAAGCCACATTTATTTTGATGGTCCCATTCAGCGACAGAAAAGAATGAAAGCCTTTTCGCCGCTGTAATAAAACATAAATTACGCTCTGTGCTATTTATACATAGGACAACTCTACTTTTACAATTTTTTTTAAACGCTGCTTCCTTTTAATGCAAACCGGACACGTCTATATTTGTTTAGCAAGGGTTTTGTTTACTTTTCAAGGTTTCCGGTGCTATAACGAGACAGTTGTGAGAACGTTATTCATACCCCAGTAAGGTTGGATGTGCCATTATTATAGATGTGTTATTTTCTCATAATCCCTCAGCTGTGTGTGGGGCAAGTCATGGCACTGAAGCCTCCAGAAAGATAAATATATGACTATAGAGTTTAAATCCGTTTGGAAACCGCGTGTCTTCACTGGTAAGTTTGGATAGGGGGTAAAAGGAGGACGCATTTAGCAACTGACTAAACAAACAGAGCTGAGCTGACAGTAAGTTGTTAGTGCTGGTATTCCCTTGACTGCCTCAGTAGTTTCAAAGTAGTTTCCTAGGAAGACTGGGGCGGTACAAAGAAAAGATAGCGAAGAATAAAGTCAGACTTTCATTTAATGTCCATGTTGAGGACCAGCTGCGTGCTAGGGAGCTCTAAAGTTTCAGTTTCCAAACAAACATGCGATGGATACGTGAAATGGATGGAGCTGTGGTTAATAAGAGCAACAAAGGGCGACAGGATGAAATATGAGTGTGACAGCAGGACTCAACCTTTCTCTACATGCCGCGTAAGATGAAGCAAGGTCTTACTGTTACAACTCCTCACGAGCTATGGCCTCGGCGCTGACATGAGTTATGAGGAATTTAAGCCGAGCCAAGTGGAGTGGTTGTAGAGCACCGCTGGTGTGCCCGGCCCTCAGTTAACTAGCAGGAAATTATCCGTAGACGCTCTCAGGCTGATGCTGCAGTTACAGTAACCCAGAATGAATATTATACAGCATACAGAGAAAGGAATCTATGGTCATTCCTGGACCTCTCTTCTCCTCAGTTCATCAGGTTATTTTATTGGGGGTCGGTCAGGAGACTGATTTATGTCAATGTGGAGGGGATTTTGCATCTGGTCAATCATTTCAGTGTTGATTTGGCCATTTGTGGATCATTTTCCTCGTCAAGAACCCAATTAAGAGCCTTTTTAAAAAAAAAATTAGTTTTATATAATGTATCCTGGTATTTTAAGGAGCTCAATGCGCCTCGTACTTTTAGACGGTTCCCAGGTGAGAAACAGGCCCATGTCCTCCGCTGTACTTAACGCTGAGCTAGAGATACTTGTCAAACTTGACTTATTCATCCTTTCTTTTCAAGCCAAACCCATCTGGACTCATTGTTTAATCGAAAGCTCCAGAAAAGCACACGGTGACGGCAGAGTTTAACAAACTCAGCATGTTGACATTTGTGATGGCTGGACAAATAAAACGTCTTCTTCCTTAAATGGATTGAATGAATGGACCGTTTCCTGGCCCTGCCACTCTCACTACTTTACTCAGCCCTGGACCGACGAATAAAATTTGTGCATTTGTGTGCAAAAAAAAAAGTCTAATTTCAGACTGGTGTGTGGTTAAGAGAAATTTGACCTTTGTGCCATATGTTGGAAATATACCTGAAGGAGTCAGGAAGCGAGGGATTACTATAAATAAAAGTTATTCGGGTGCCAAAATTTGTAAGGAAAATATTTCTCCTTGTGACATTTTATTACCCTGAGGGACAGTATTTAAATTAAAGGCTGTATTTTTCTGAGATTTTCGACGTGAGATTTTGCTGCTGCAGTAAAAAGATTCATTTATTTAGATTTTACATGTGTTTACCAGTGGGTGCCAGTAATCGCGGAGGGCGCTATAGAAGCATTTTATCTGGATTTGATATGACAGAGCGGTTTGTGCTCTCAGCCTTTCTAGATGACCGAGGACAGGAAAAAAAAAAAAAGTAGTGCTTTCAAGAAGGTAAAATAAAAGAGATGTGAAAGCTTTTTCTTTTATATCCCTTTAATTTTCCCCGCTGACCCCTCTGATATATGATGGAAGCTCTTGGGGGGTCACAGTCGCAGCTCGGTAATCATTACTCCTCCGTAATAACACGGTGTGGGACAGTAAAATGAGAAGGGTTGCTACGTGCTCGGCTGGAGTTTGCTGATCTTTCAGACTTTGGACTCCAGAGCTGATGATGAGTCAGTTTCCAAGGCGAAGGCACACCAAAAACACTTGTTAAATAGGATCTGGAGAAGGAAGTAAATACAGCCGTGGTGCCAAAATGTTTACCCTGACGTGCACTCTGACCCCGTGACGGCGTGAGTGACTGACCTAATGTGAGAGCAACGATCAGACTGCATGTCATGTGGCGCACTGGGCAGCGTGGAGGCATTCAAAGATCACAGCCGCGTCTCAAGGCCAGCACGGCTGAACACTCAGCTATATGCGCTTTGAACTAATATTGTTCTAAAGTCTACACAGGACCGTGGAAGCTTTCCCCCGCTGCAAAGCGAGCGGGGACCACACACCGAGCGGCTGAGGCTTTTTCAACCAGTGTAGCCACTATTTCAGGTTTTCACGTGGGCGGAAGCTTCCCCCTCATCACGCGACACCTTCTACGAAATACCTTTTCTAAAGATCCAATCTCCAAGTGACTCACCAGCTTGTCTCTGTGTTACACAAGCGAAGGGATAGACGTTTCACGCAAGGATTACAGGGACACTTGGCATGCCAGAGCGAGGAACGACCTCGCTTTTGACGTCACGCAGAGATCAGAGTCCTGATGTGACTGGCGAGGATTCCCTCCGGTTGCTAGGAGACGGGGTTCCGGTTGTTGATAAACAGCGGGGCTTCCTCCAGCCGTGGCACACCTGCCGTTTGAAGTCGACAATGCCACGCTGTCAGACCTCGAACCTGTTGTTCCACCGCCGTAGAGTAACCATAGTTATTTTCCATTGCTGTGAGGAATTTTGCCATAAAATGTGTGTCAATAGGGCTGTTTAAGCGTGACAACCAAATAACAGCGCGTCTTTAATGCCGTTCGCCCGCCTCTGACGTTATACTGTAAGCAGGACAAGGTTCATTTAAGATCTTTAGCCACAGCTCATACCTGAAAAGTTAGTTTTCTGTATGCAGCGCCCTCCAAAATCATTGGCACCACAGGTAGAAATGAAGTGAAGTAAATCACTGGCCATTCATTAATTTGAGCGCATTTATTTATTAAGAGAATAATACCAGATTAATAAATAACATCTTTTATACAACCCCTTTGGCCTGTGGGGAGCAAAAATAGCTTATGGTTGAGCTGCTACTTTCACTTCAGGAATCTTGATACTTTTCTTAAAAAGCAAATTTTCTCTTTTGTGCAACGCCTTAGCCATGTGACGAACTACTAGAAGGCACACTGTGCTTACAGAAGAGGTTGCAGCTACACCGAAAATAATTTCAGGTTTTTCTCATTTTTTATATCCATGTCGGTTAAAACCACACTCAAAAAAGTGAATCAAGGCAGTTTTACATTTTTATTTCCCGTTGCCATATAAAAAAGGGTGTTTGTTGGGTTAAACTGATTTTTTTTTAATATATATATATAGTAAACATTACATAACTGTTTTAATTTTACCTCCACAATACCTTTGTTATGTGTTAACTGGAAGTGAAGTGTTAACCTAAAGAGGATAACTTGTGTAGTCCAACTCTGCGAGGATAAGCCAGCATAAAACAATGATTCAAATACTTTATACTGAGTAAATTTTGAAATGATTAAGCAACATGTTATCCTAACACTGCGGTTCAAGTTCAAGAAAGTACATGTTTTTTAAATATTTGCACATTCGCTCGTGTTTTCCTGCAACCGAGGTGTCTGTAAGCAATTCCGAAACATGAGGTATGTCAGGTTTCCACCGAGGTTGAATTTTCTCCATGAATGTACCCTTCTCATCATGTGCCAAATAGCATGTAGTCACATCCCCAGCCAAACATCACAGAAACGCTTCTCAGTCAGTGGCAGGGAGCACACGCTGACCAGCGGCTAGAGATGATTATGTAATTTGGCATCTCCCCGCGCCGGCTAAGTGTTTTCTACGAAGTTTTCCCAGGGCTGTCTTAACCAGAGCCAGTCTAAAAGCCTGATGCAGACAAGATAAACCTAATCTAGTCTGTGTAGGTGTTATTCACCAGCCTCATACCTGTCGTTCACATCAGCATTCTCACGCAGGACAAGAAAACGTGACACCCACACATGCTCTAATGTGAAGATTAGGGCTGGGAACCAAAAACAACAATGAAAAAACCTTCCAACAGACACAAATAAACCGTGTTATGTGAAGGCTGGTCAATGAATTACACACCCCAAACATATTTTGCTCTTTCTATGGCAATCGGAGGATAAACACCCTGCTCCAGATAGGTAGTATTTCACATTTTAAGGTATGGGGCGGTTACCTGTATTAAAGTATTGACATCAATGTAAAATCCACCAACGTATGGTTTGTTACCATTATCTCCTGTACAAAGGCACAGAACAAGGCAGCAATCAAAGCTCTGCACTGCCGGCCAGCTGGCTGAAATGAGGTTTCTAGACATTTAGCTCAGTTACAGGAGTACGTATTTGTCTTTTTCTAAATATTTTCACCCTGCAGTGTGGTAAACCTACATGGCAGCCTAACTAAACAACCAATCAGCCATTATCAGCTTATTAGATTGTGTTGTTCTGTAAAGAGTAAAAAAAAGTGTATATATTTATAATAAGCATGTTTATCTTCTACGTTGTTAAAATAACAACAGTCTGGAGAGGAAAACGGGGTCCCCACACATCTATGAGGTAAAAATGTTGTATCTTTTAAACTCCACTTTCCAAAAATTCCCTGTCCTTTGTGATCACTTTTAAATGTGAAATATTAAATTCCACCATGCTTTTATAGCTAATGTCACGCCGGAAATAAGAAATAGGAAGGGAGGAAGGATAGGAGGAAAGAAGGGAACAATGATGGAGGGAAGGACACAAGAAAGGAGGAAATAAAAGGAAGTGGGGGAGGTAGAAACCAAGAGCAAAAAAAGGATCAAGTACACAAGACTAAAAGGATTCAAGACAGTAATGAAGACACCAGGCAGGAAGGCAAGAAAGAGGGAAGTCAAGAAATAAGGGAAGGACACAAGGAATGGAGGGGGAGTGCAAGTAAGGAAGGGACACATTATAAGTATGGCCACATTTTTTTGCTTTTGTGTTCTTTTTATCAGAAAATGGGACCATGTAATGAAAAAGTTATCCGAATCTTTTTTATAAGTTTATAAGTTGTAGTCCAGCCATATTTTCTGTTAACTGCTGTCTAAATCTGTGACCAGAGCCCTATGGAGGCAGAGAACCTGACAGTCACGGCTGATCGGGTATCAAACTATTGGGTTTGTTATTTTCTAATCATAACGACTCTGATCAAATGTTAAATAGCCTAGTTCCTTCCTAGTACTGTGAATTTGTTCTTATGAAGGAGGACCTTCCCAGACGGTAAACATGTCCGCTCTTCTTGACAAAATAGTGTCCAGGTCCTGCTAATTCTTGCATGAAAAGCACATCTAAGGTCTCCCAACAGTAGCTCAACATCAGCAGGCTGAGTTAGGTTAAGTGATTACTGGATGTTTTTTTTGGAGCATCCATGTATGTCCTATTTTCAAGTGCACTTGTTTCTTCTACTTCTTTACTAATAACTAGCTGCACTCATTTTACCATCAGTTTTGACCATCTTACCTGAGCCTTTAAAGCTCTGCATCCCCAAAACATGAGCGACCCACCCCCATGTTTAATCACAGTCCTGGTTGATTCCTCTCCAAACATCCATCTGTGTCGTTTAGTATATTGCAAGCAGGCTGATTTGTGGCATTTTCACATGAGTGCCTCTTTACTATGAAACTTTTGTGCATCTTGAACCAGCCACACCACATGCAAATCAGTGGGTTTGTCTGCAGATATTCATTTTTATATTTTCTCATCCCAAATAACTTTCCTGCCAGTTGATGTTGGTGTACCCTACCATGGCATGGCTTCAACAGAATCCCTCCTTTCCCACTTCTCAATTAGAGTTTGAACACTGTTATTTAGCACTTTCCAGTTATTTGGATAACTTTTCATGTTCTTCTAACTACCTTCTACCAAATTTTACTGCTTTCTTCATGGCTCTGAATCCAGAAATGTGCAGAACCGGATGAGACATGCAGAGGTCGGTCAAGACCCCAAAAAAAACTCACTAAACTTTAATATACAGTAGACAAACTATTTTCAAGCCATCAGCTCACAGCTGCTTAGGAGCCGTTTAAACCCACGTGTAGCAACTTGTGTGTTCTCAGGCAAAAATATTTAATCAGAGTTATTTGGGTTGTTTTTGTTGAAAGCAAATGGCTTCACCAGTTAACCAGGAGTAAAAATGGGGTTTTCTATTACCATTTATATTCTTTGAAAAATTTCCAATAAAGTAGAAAGTCTGCCTAGGTTTTAAAAGTTACGGGCACAACTGTGATGCAGAAAGTATGTAAACCATGACAGGATGTGTTCAGCCCCACTAAAGTTACCTTTTAACTATTAACCCATTGCATGTTCTGTATATTTTGTTAATTTTGGTTAGCAAACACACTGCTGAGAGGGAATACCTGTATGTTGAAAATAAATAAAACTATTTTGCAAACAGAAAAATCCAAATAGTTTTGGTTAAACGGCGCTCAGGGGTGCTTAAATAAGTCTAGTGATGGGTAGATTACATTCAACAATGCACTGTAGCGAGGCAGTAAATAGTAGAGAAGTGCACCAACTCCTTTGCTTTTCAAAGCAAACCCAAATTTGTAAAATAAAACGTTCAGCCCTTAACTGGAAAGTGATTTTTGTTTTTACTAAAATGAAAAATGTAATGTATAAATCAGTCATTTTGAGCTATTACACAATTCCCGGGTTGGCTTAACGTTTTGATCTCACACTGAACCATGCCTGCAATGTTATCTTAAAGTCTAAAGATTTCCAACAGAAACAAAACAAAAACTGAAAAATAAAGTGTAAGATGACAAGACATCCTTGGCAATCCTTACATATCTTACATGTTTGCAGGTGTAAACAGTAACTTCATCTTGATGGCGGCCTAGAACAGGAGAGTAGGATGGAAAATTGCTCTGGCTTTAGAAAGTGAATCAGTTAGCTTCCAGGCTTGACAAACTTGCCATGCAAGAGTAAAAATAAAAAAGAACAGAGAGATAAACAAAACAATAAGAATTCATAGAATCATGTCCACGATGTACTTAGATCAAATCTTGTCAGTCTGGCATGATTAAAAAAGGCTAAGTGTGGCTTTTTTTTTGGCAAGAAAACACTACAGGTGGCAGAATAACTGCAACTTGTAACCATAACCATAACTTGTAGGTCTGGTGGAGAATCTGTGATGCTGCGGGGCTTTTCAAAAGGCCTTGGGAACTTCATTGTTATGTACATAATATAATTTTAAAAAAATCTCCTAATGGAAGGTGAATATATGAACGACATTTTAAGATTAAGTCATGCTAAGTTTTTATTGTCTAAGATAACATCTACCGTGTGACCCTCACGACTCCTTTCATTGGTCGGAAGGTCCTTACGATGGATGGCTCCTCCCACATCTGGCTCAAGCACACGCTGCCGAGAGGACTTCTCAGTCTGGGCTCAGTCAGAACAAACTGAAGAGCTACTCGAGAAGTGTTGTCCACCAGGGAGGACTGACCCCCCCCCCCCCTTTGAAATCCAGTTTCTAGAAATGTTTTTGTTTGCATCATACATCACATCTATTTTTGTATGAAGCTGTGCAAGTTTCTGGTTTCCCTCTACACAGATTGAACTTGTGTTCCATGTCACTGAGTAACTTTAGCAGCTTTCCAGCCTCAGAGTGAACTGCTGGATGAAGCAGCAGCTGTGCCGCCAGGAGCTGAGGACACCGGACTGTGGAGGCTGCAGGAGCAGAAGACCGTAAAAGTGCTGGAACCCCGAGTTCCTTTAAATCAAGAATAAAACCCATTTGTTTAGAGTTGCCTTTAAAGGTTACTGTTGAAGCTTGTAGTCAAACTTGTCTTATATCTTAACCTGCTGCTACTATTCCACGGCAACGTGTTTTCTTTTCTTGTGTTCTGTTCATGTTCAGCACTTTGAATTGTCTAGTTACTGAAATGTGCTTCACAAATAGACTTGCCTTGCAGTCCAGTTGGTTCTCTGAGTGAAACGGCAGCTCAGTTTCTGCTCTGATGTTCTCAAGTCTCTCTTTAGTGGTTGCTCAAGTCCTAAAAGCTGACGGGTCCCGGAGGATCCCTTTTTCTTTCTTTCCCCTTACAGATTAATGTAACAAAACCCTTTTTTTTTTCCTAAGACTCCTGGGCGGATACGAGTCGGTTCAGTTATCACGGCATACCCAGGTGGTCAATGATCAACGGATTCAGAACTTTTCCATTACACTATTCCTACGGTTTAAAGTCCTTTTATTAAAATGCCAGAAAAAGTACCAGAGCGCCTGGAGTTTTCTGCAGCTGTATTGAGCATAGAGCAACACATAGCTGCCCCTTCCCCAGTTGCTGCTGATCACTGCTGCCCAGCTGGCCGAAAGGAGGCTAATCCACATTTCCATAGTTTATATCCAAGGCAAATTGGGTTGTATGGAAACTATATGTCTGCTAAAAACAGTCACTAAATGTAATTAACAATATCATAACTATTAATATGCTTTATTAGAAAGTACTCCTGTTGGTCGTGGCAGATGGCCGTTCACACTGAGCCTGGTTCTGCTGGAGGTTTCTTCCTGCTAAAGGGGAGTTTTCCTCTCCACTGTCGCTACATGCATGCTTGGTATGAGGGATTGCTGCCCAGTCAACGACAATGCAGGTGACTGTCCACTGTGGCTACTTGACATCGATCTGCCGGGTTTCCTTAGATGGAAAACATTTTAACCAATCTGTCCGAACGATTTCATTGATTCGACTTTGTAAAGTTTCTTCTTGTGGCATTTCTCGTGGATTGGCGCTATATAATTAAAACTGAACTGCGTTACTTTAACAGCAGTTGGAACAATTGTCTCTCAGTCAGATGATATTTCACGTGATTTTTGCTAATAGCAATAATGCTGTAGTGCTTTTACTCTTGTTTACCTTACAGTAAGACTCTCATAGCGGTCTGAGCCTTGAATGCTAAGATGCATTTTACACCCTGAGGTTTACGTCCAGCCTTCATCTGTCCTCCAACAATGTGACAATTGTAAATCAAATATGCGTAAAGTATTTAGTCTTTGCACAAACGTTGAATATGCAGCTTCCGTCTTAAACTGTGTGCTTTTATTTTGAAGGTGACATCCTTAGTTTCCGACATAGACACCCTGACACAGTCCTCCGGTTGTTTTTTTCTTTTCCCTTTTGGTGTTGAACAGCAATCTTTTTTCAATTTTTCCCCCCAGGAACTGTCAATCTACTCCTTACTACGGGCTCAGATAAAATAGAAATATTTGCCCAACCAGGGTTTAGATGACATTTTGAATGTTCCAATTTGATACCAATACCTCCACAGCTTAGTACAATTTGCATTACTATCTTTGTTGTTGTAAAAATTTGTAAATCAGGTTGATTAATTCAATTCAATTTTATTTATATAGCGCCAATTCATGAAACATGTCATCTCAAGGCACTTTACAAAGTTAAGTTCAATCATATTATACAGATTGGGTCAGATTATACAGATTGGACAAAAATGTTCCTATATAAGGGAACCAGTTGATTGCATCAAAGTCCCGACAAGCAGCATTCACTCCTGGAGAAGCGTAGAGCCACAGGGAGAGTCGTCTGCATTGTACATGGCTTTGCTGCAATCCCTCTAATTAATAAATGTAATTCCTGATTTTCTTGATAATTAACCTCCCTCTGATTCTTCTCATATTTAAAGTGTCAATCTTCGATACTAAATAAATCTTCATCTGAGTAATATGCAGAAATCCACATATATTAGCACATGTGGTAAAGATCACACAAAGTTTTGGAAAACAATTAATTTTTAGATCATGTAACTAATTAATGGTAGACTAAGGTAGTTCATTACAGCTTCATCTCGCTGCACCTCGGTGACGAGGACATGTACGCTTCAGCCGGCAGCTCAGACTGACTCATTTTTATTAAAATAAGGAGAAACTTGACGCTATGACCCAACACAGGACCACTGCAGAAAAATAACCAGTCTGTGCTCATCTGTGCTGCGTCTCTCACTCCGACACGTTTCCCGACTGCTGCCCGCAGCTTGACTCACATCCTCCCCAGTTTTCTTGTTTACGGAGGAATCGCACTTAGCTGCTAACAATCTTATGAGGTGCCCTGAGTATTAAAAGTTGTAGCTTTGGGTGTTTTTTTCCACTCTGATGAGACGGAAAGTACCCACCATGCCCCCCCCCCCCCCCCCCCATTCCTGTGTTTTCCTAAACAGAGTTTTCCCTATTCTCTATTTAGCATCCATGGCGGTGACGTCACACGAGAAATGACGGGAGCACACGATGGAACGGTTTTCTCTAAATACACATTTAATGACCGAAAACAGCGAGGTTACAGAGAGAAGGAAAGCAGGTGTTGGGCTGCTTCCTGTGCAGCCTAAACTCACCATTTTTAGTATCTTTTGCAAAGCTGGAAAAAGAAATCTGTGGAGTCGAAACAGAAACTAAAACAAGAAGAGAAAAATAAACGCGTGAGGGCGACGTTTTGGCATGTATCTATGGCATCACATGCAACTCATATTACAAAAATCTTCTGCTTTAAATGTACAGTTATTCAACTGATAACACTGAGTTCATTAACATGTAACAAATATATACAAATAATGAACAAAATGACGAGGAACTGTGGCAGAACCAAGCAGCTTCACACAAAGAGCGCACACTGTAACTGAATGGCTGCTGTGCAGGTGATTACAGTAACTTCACGTGGGAATTGTAACATAAACTCTTTTAAACGATCGGACCCCCTGGTGACAGATTGTGTGTGACTCTGTGGTGTTTTTAGTGGATGTAAACAATCATCTGCTTTTCTCGCTCTCCATCATTTCCGGCACCAATCAACCGTAACATAATCATGTCTCTGAAACTCGCCTAACCCCAGCCTCCTTCTAATAATTGCATTGATCGCGAATGGATAGAGGTTTAACGAATTAAGAGCTATACAGCTAAAGTAAATACTGACAGTCCTCTTATCTCCTGACTGCCACCTGCCGTCCCCGGCGCATTAGCGCCTCGACTCCACCCCGTCTTGGCTTCCACCTGCCCACGGGCCGGCTGAGGCGCTGCCTACTGGGTCCGGAGCTGGTAATCTGCGGAGGAAATTGACAAGACTTAATCAAATGTGCAAATGAAAAGGAGGGAATCCGAGAGAAATCAGCTGGAGGCAGCTGATGCTTTCCACCCCGGATTGGATGAAATACGAAGGAAATGAGATGAGGATGTTTGGCAATTAGTGGCAATATTAGCCACAAGGCCAACATGTGCAACATCGGTAATCTCACTAGGATGAGCAGGGGGAAGCTCGAGAAAATAAAGCTCACTTTCTCACATTTGGCAGGGCGTTGCCACGTTGCCTAATGTTCTGCTTTGTATCCCCTTTTTATAGAACTGCTTCTCTTTAGGGTTAGTTCCCACCACATTGCACTGTGTTGCCCAACTGTTGGCTAATACCTGCACACATGGGCACTTAACACAGATAAACCCTTGACCTACCTCCGTTTTGGGTGATGTAGCGCACCCACGGCAGGGCCTGGTATCCGCTCTTCTCTATGATCTTCAGGTAACGCACCTGCAGGGGCACAAACACAGAGGAGGAAGCTGCTGATCCCCTGCTTCAGGAACTGGAACATGCAACCAAAACTGATCCACAAAACTTAACCAGAACTACTTTTTTTCCTTTTTATATACATAAATAAAAACATTATAATCATTTAACTTTTTCACTTCAAAGCATTGTTATAAATACAAACATTTGAAAAAACCCTGCCTGTGTGTATCCGGCCTCCAGCTGCAGGTCTTTTTTTGCTAATTCTTTGTTGCTAAAGAGCTCCATTCTTGTCAGATTGGATAGAGAAAGGCTGTGAAAAGTAAGTTACTAGTTTTGCCTCGGATTCTCATTGAATTTAGGTTTTAATTTTACTAAATCTTTTTGACCGTGGCTCTGATCGGGTGCCTCGGTTGCCCCGCCACCCTAAACTCAAGTCTTCTGGAGACTAAAGGCTGCTTGATCCTTGATGCATGTATGTTCCATGCGGACACAACGGCTGCAGCATTTATGCTCCGTGCGGCTTTTCCTCAAAAGTAGCACTATTCTCTTAAGCCGTTTCTCGATTCACAAGAACGTGAGTACCGACTCGAGTTCTCATCGAGCCCGTTCTTGGCAAGAACACAGGAAGTACGGACTTGGGGAGAACGGGAGCTCGCAGAGCGTATCTCTGTGTATTGGAACAGAAGCGTACTCGTTTACTCGTGACATCAGCACGTACACACAGGTCGTCTGGACCTGCTTTTCACCTCCTGTTATTAATAGTCTTTAGATGATAATAAATTATTACTTATATTGATCATAAAATGAAATAATTGTATGAATTCATTGTTGAATGTGAGAGGTAATATTTTGTGTTAAAAAAATATTTTATGTTCTTCAGCCTATTTTTAACATACAAAAACTATTTATACACTACACCATATTTTATTTAAAACATTTGTAAAACAATAATATCTTTAATATCTAAAAAAGCCTTAAAAATATCTAAAAAATTACAGAATTGTGGTTATAAAACCAGAATCAAGCTGCGGCCGCGGTGCATTCTGGGAAAACGGTCAGTCTGAAGAACGCACAAGTCTGCTCTGATGCACGGTCGATAAAGAGGGCGGGGCGAGAACAACATCCGGGGATTTGGTCCGTTCTCGGTCTGGTGTTTTTGGCAATTGGAACAGTGCTGAGGCTGATGACGTGTAACGACAACGCTCAAGTACAAATACTGAGAAACGGCCCTAGACTCTAGAGGGCAGCGTTGCGCTCCTACGCCAAGCGTACTACTCCCCACTACACGTAGAAGTAGAAAACACAGTTGCTTCCAACAATTAAGCCTCCTGCTTTTTTCAAAAGTGGTGGCAATTTCTGTTCAGGAATTGTTAACAGATTGTTGATCACGGTCGAATCATAAAGATGTCTATATTTACGAACCTCCGCCAGAAGGAGTGCCGGCTCGTCCGCCATGTTTTACTGTCTGCAGAGTTAGGAATTTTCCAAGGCGCGCGGAGTGAAAACCTTTGGCCGTGCGGAGGGGCGTGGCAGCCAAAATGACGTAACATGACCAGACGGACCTGGCGGATGTGTCAAGCATAAACCAGGCTTAAACAAAGGACCCCCCCCAGGCTGATGTTCAGTCTTACATTTCTGCCACACATTAAATTTACATATATGCCATAGAGTGTCATTTTACTCCCATCTGATCCAATCCCCTTCTTCCACACATCTACTCTGTTGTATTGTTGCAAACATGGTAATGTAGTAAAACCAGATTTGTTGAGTCCCTGACTAATAGTCGTCTTGTCAACTTTTCCCACACCTGAGCTGTGGATGTCTGCAGCTCCTCCACAGTTCACCATGGGCTTCTCTGATTACTGATCTCCTTGCACTCCTGTCAGCCCTTGAAAGGTCTGACGCTGCTCTCGAGCTTGGATTATTAATTTGGATTATTAATGCCATTTGCTCATCCATGTTTTTACAGAACAGGTGTATTTATACTGGGTTTAAATGGCCCAGACAGCGGGAACTGGCTGCAGTGGATTTTATTCAGGAGGATCGCAGCACTTTTCAGATTTTGAGAAATCCACATTTACTTAATTATCTCCTTCCCAATTCACAATCGTGCACTACTTTGCGTTAGGACGGTCACATAAAGCCCCAATGAAACCCACTGAATGTTGTGGTTGTAGTGTGGCAAATTATGAGAGTTCAAGGGAATTTGAACACCTTTTTCTTTTCTTTTTTTCGCCCCCTGTCCGTTTAAAATTTCTACTTGTCAAATTCACATCAGCTGTGCCAAACCGCTGCTCCGTTGAGTTGATTCCAACTCGAGTGGTAGACCTTTGACATTCACAGCACACGTTTCGAGCAGAGAGCACCTTTAAGGCTGTAGTAGTAGTAGTGTCGCCCATGAGGAAGCAGTAGTATGAGTCACACGAGAAGAAGGAAGCCGCTTTCAAGGGACACACTATGTTAATTTACATAACTGTAGTTTTTTTTTTCTGCGATGCCTGTGAGAAAAAAAAAAAAAAAAAAAAAAAAACGCACATCAGCACAAATAAGATGCAACTTTCACAAGCCAACCGATATTTCGGCTGCCTGGTGTTACCACAGAGCTGAATTTCGAGAAGAAATGCTAAATATACTCTTCAGCCTCAGCGCTGCCGAACAGGATTGCAGAACGTTTTTTCCCCTTCAGATGGGGAAATAAAAAATTTAAGGAAATTTAAAGATTCTGCAGCGTTTGTGTTGAAGTCTTACTTATGTTGGAGCGATGAAACGCTTTATCGGTTTCTGTGTGTGTTTTTATGTAAAGCAGGCCAACAACGCCCATACCCAGGAAATCCCTCATGCTTCGTCGAGCTTCTGCAGTCAAAATGTTCTCACACTAATAATTCAGCAGAAGAAAATAGAAAAAAGGAAAAAACATCCAATTTGCAAAGTGAAAACCGGACTGTTTTGGGGCAGACATAACCCCCCCCCCCCCCCTCGTCTCTGTCCTGGCCGTTCCCAGCTGAAAGCTGGGGCAGACGGCGTAGGAATTTGTGGACCAGGAGGCGGCAGGGCTCTGGGAAGGCCACGGCACCGGCCGCCTTGTTATTACCTTCCCCTGCTCTCTGTGAGGTCAGAGCGAGCGCCGTGGTCACCGAAGACATGACAACAAAACACGCAGACGCGGGATCACCGAGTCTGCCGGCGCAGCACTTCTCCCTCGCATCCTGCAGCCAAACGTGCATCCCGGCCCGGCCGTGGGCACGCAGTCAGCAAAACGGCATGAAAGGACAGCCTCCGTAAAATATCATTATGGCTTTGTAAGATGAGAAGGGAACAGGAGGATGTTTGTAGTATATCGCTTGGTAAGTACAGACTGCATGTGTGGTCTGGATTTATCAAGCTTCTTGGAGATGGCACGGCCAAGAAAGGGGGAAAAAAAAGAAGAAGAAAAAACATCTGCCAACTTGTTTGAGTTCTCTCACCTACAGAGCCAACATTTGAGAAGACGCTCGTATTTCCACCCAGCCGGCGTGTGGGGTTACATGGTTTTCCAGTTAAACTCATAAGGTGGAGCTACTTGCATCATACATGCTTCACATGTGCACTCCCCTACACTTAGTGGTGGAGTTAAGAGAAACTTTCTCATGCTTTGATATTTACATGCGTCTAATTAAACTTCACAGCCTCTTCTCACACGTAGAGAGCGGTGTCACTTGGCTGCATTAGAGTCTGAGAGCCAGTCTGCAGTTGCCCTGTAATAAGGGGAAGGCTGCGCGCCCGACACAGGAGTCCGATGGGAACAGCGATCCTGGTAGCTCGTTCATGAAAATGGATGCTGAACCATCGATGCAGGCATGGGAAGAAAAAAAAAATCTGATCCAAAGTAGGATATGGAAGGCTTTAAGTTACTTATTTACACGTCTTATCTCAAACTATTTACTCCATAAAAAGAATAAAAGAGGAAAAACTCTAAATCTGCCTCACATCCATTTGGCAATGATATATATTGTTGTGTTGCAATTGCAAACTCCAACGTAGTTCATGTGATATTGTATTATAGTAAAGTGGAAGGAGAATTTAAAAAAAATACAGTGTTCAGTTGTGCTCAGCCACCTTTATTATAATACTGATAAATAAAATCAAGCAAATCCATCTCCTTCTATCCATCAGCCACAAATAGAAACTGCCAAGACGTGGTCTCCGTCCACAGTGAGCATTAAACTGAGAAGCAGCCAAGAGGCCCATCGTAACTCTGGAGGAGCTGCAGAGATCCACGGCTCAGGTGGGACAATGTTTTGCTCTGCTACGGTGAGTTTTGCACCCCAGAAATCTGGCATTAATGGAAAAGTAGCAAGAGGAAAGCTATAAGTTAACCCTTTCGAGGTTTGTTACAGTCTATGTAGGGGAAACAGCAAACATGTGGAAGTAGGTGGCTCTGGGTCAGATGTCTCCAAAATGTGATATTTTTATGCAAATATGCTAAATTGGATGGAGAAATAACACTGCACACCAACCCGAACATACCATTCCCCTCCTGAAACCATGCTGGTGGCATTTTTAGCAGTGATAAGAAAGCTGGTCGGAGATGATGGACAGAGAGCAAAAAGCCTTTTAGACGCTGCAAAAGGTTTTAGACTTGGGCGGAGCAGCAACCACAACAACCCCGAAGATGCAGCCCGAGCTACACCTCAAAGGTTTCGTGTTAGAACGGCCGAGTCAAACGTTCAGACCTTAAAAAATGATGTTCGTGGACTCTTCTCGATCAAACCGAGCTTCAGATAAACTGCAGAGAACGGGCAAACAATTCAGTCTGTGTGTGAAAAGCTGCAAGAGACTAACCTCAAAAGACTAGAGTTGTAATGGCAACAAAAGGTGATCCAGAATCAGAGGGACTTGAGATATAGGCCAGGTCTCAAAAGGGTTATGAATAAAACATTTATATTTTTCCTCAAACTTCACAATTAAGCTCTAATTTATCTTTATTTATCATATTAAACGGCATTAAATGCAGCAAAGCTTGTGATCAGAACCAGACCAAATGTTAAAAAGTTCAAGGGTTAATAAAAAAACAACAGGGGTTTAAGGACAAAGTGGTTGAAATACGTTTGCCACCCACAAAAACAAAAAAGAAATCATTTGGGTGTTGTGCGGCAAAGACAAACCGACCTTTACAGGTGGCTTCCTTTCAGGAAGTTCAATAGTTTGCAGAAGCAGAAGGCTGCCTTCATTTTCCAGCTGTTAAAAGGAATTTAAAATCTGATCTGATTATTTACCTGTAGCTGTGAACGGAAAAATCTTTCTACAGCTTTTTCTGCACGCTATTTGTTTGTTTCTTCAGGTAACCTTGAGGCCAGGACAGAAACTAGTGCAGGAAACACTGCCAACAAAAAAAAAAAAAAAAAAAAAAAAAAAAAAAAAGGTGTTGATCTGAGCAAATTCAAACCAACTTACAGTTATGGGTCGACTTCTTCTCAAAGCTGCGGCAATAACACTCGAAGGGTGTGTCCAGATTGAAGCGAACAGGAAACCCTCATGTGTTTGAATACAAGTCATCAAGGTTTGTAGAAAACCACAAAAGAGGATCCACCAATACAGCAGAGATGAGCAAGTCAGAAGTTCATCGGCGCTGAGACGGTGCCGGCCATTACCATGGATGACTTTGCATTCTTAGGCTTTTTATGGATCAAACTACGAACACTTTATTTAAAAAAAAAAAAAAAAAAAAAAAAACACGTCTCCGTTTTTCTGTAGGGTTTTTAACTTCATAGACGTCAAGGGATTTACTTCATTTGCTGCAGAATTAGGGCAAAACAAGTCAAACACGCCCTTAATGGCTGCACTGTTTTCATGCGCTTGCTAATTCTCAAGCATTTGCAGGACAGATAGAAAATGTAAATAATTGAAACTCCTTCAGCTTGCGATGAAAAAAAAATTAAAAAATCACAACAATTCACAATCTAGCCCCCCCCCCCAAACACGACTCCACCGCCACCACTACACATAACACGCTCAATCCAAATTAACTTTGGATTGAGCGTGTAGTTTCCGAGTGGGCTGCATAATAACCGAGCAACTTAATAACATTTTACTGAGGAAGCTGGGAAATGTTGGGAAGCTGGAAAATGTGACCTCTTGGCTCTTTTAAATGATTCATACAGAAAACAGCACCGAGAGTTGGGAAACAAATGCGACTCTGTTAGCAGGAGACGAAGCCTCTACAGCCGCTCTGAAGTATTAACTGCAGGTTTATTATAGAGCTTATTGCCAAAAATACGCAGCTTGTTATTGAGACCAGTTTAGAAACTGAATGTTTACTTTTAAACATGAACACTTGCTTTGTTACCGGAGCCCTCAGCCGTCAAACCAAAACAACCAGGGTCGGTTGGTTACTGAAATACAAGCGGTTGATCTGGAGGAGGAGCGCTTTCAGTTCCTTCAATATCTGCTATGAACCGACAGCATCAAACATTTTGATTATTATTGATATCTGCTCTGACTGCAGATGTGGGCAGATTGACGCAACTTAGAAAACTCCACGCAAATCTGCCTCAATTTCATGGCATGAACTCTTGTCTTTCCCATTTTGAAGAGTGGCTAAGAGAAATGAGCCCCTGTGAGAAATCATACCAAACATTTAGGGAAGCAGGAAGCCACCATTACTAAGTAAACGTTCCTTAATAATATGCTAATCATCTTGAAGAAAGATACATATACATTAATTTTCATTTAAAGCAGCTCTAAGTGACATTTCTATCCCCTTCCGAGTGCCTGTGACGGTAATCTAACTGGGCTCAGCTCTTCTACTACATCTTGACAGCAGCAGGACCGGGTCATAGCGCCTGCAGCGCGCAACTTTTTTCCTCCATCGTAAAAAGCTGCATTTCCGAGGACAGGTCGTCCAAAAACGAGGACTGTCAGTGACATCTGGTCACCCTGACCAACACACGCCCCTTGCGGCGTTACTCACAGGTGGTCGTAGAGCGATTTTACACTATTTTACATGATATATATCAGATAATGTACAATACTACGCACCTCTAGAGACATTTCATCGTGATACGCGTCTTCCAGCTGCTGTGAGAGACACAGCGCGCTGTAGCTGTGGGGCAGCCAGTGTTTACCACAGTGCTATTTTCACAAGGTCCAGTAGGGGGGGGGGGGGGGGGGGGGGGGGGGGAGCGCCACTTGAAAATTACTTATTGCTGCTTTAAATATACATAAACATGAGGTGTAACGGGTACCAACAGGTGTAGCACTGGTACAAATGACATAAAAAAACAATGATTTCTTAATATATAATCCCGCCCACCAACACACACATTGGTGTGCTCAGTTGAAAGGTCGATCGTTTTTCAAATTTCCAGCTCTTCTCATTTTATAATTTTTTAGCACAGTTTCACCAGCAGAGCCGATAAATAAGCAAGATGTTGGCTAGGCGGTAAAATATTGATATTTATTTAAAGAGGGGTGTTTTTTTTTATGTTATTAATTACAACAGATTTTTATTTTCCATTTTTTTTTAACCTTCCCTAAGGATTTTTGTTTCTTGAACGAACCTGTGTGCTTTATTAGACTTGGAAAAATAAAAATCCAAGTAGTTAATAACAAAGTTTTAATATCTAAGAAAATGGGGGGGGGGAAAGAAAATAGGCTTTCCAGGTAAAAAAACAACAACATACAAACATAAAACTGGGAAAGTAACACCTACGGCACAATATTCTCAAATGAAACCGAGCGTCGCTTCCTCCCCTGACCAGGACATGGGAAAGGATAATTTTGTGTTGTTGTGCTACACATATAATCACAGGACAACTGTAATCATACAGTAAATGTAACCCGTGTGTCAGTCTGTGGTCAATATGAGGGGAAACCTGAACTATAAACATTAACTTCTCTCTGTTGCATGGAAATTACAATCAAAATCCTATTAATCTACCCAACCTGGTACCAGGAAAGACGGTTTATATCACTGTCATTATGATAAAAACAGAGGGCCTAGTTCAGGTTGATGAGCACTTGCCTTCTGCACAAGGTTACTTCAGCACAGAGGAGAGCATAAAAGTGTTCCTGTGCTGCCCCCTCTGGTCGAAAACCGGGATAACGCTACGGGAACGGGCCACACATGGCACAGGTAAGCGCCGTTTGTTCGGATCTGCCCCCAGATAAACAATAAACGCTGTACGGTTGATTGAGCAGATGTAGGGAGGGCTTTGAACCTTTCTGCTCAGCTTTAAACAGAGAAAATCTTTATGGGATTGCAGCTCGACAGGAGTCATGTGTGCGTTAAGCCTACCTGGATCCCTGAGGTGGTGAAGTACGGGATCTCAAACTTGACACTGATTGGTGGCTTCCCCTCTTTGTCTTCGGCCTCTACGCTCGGCAAACCGAAGTGAGCTCGCATCAAGTACTCCTTTCCTCCCTGGGACAAGAGGCAGCGCGAGCTTTTTAATACAATGTAAGGATATGGGATGACACGTGTTTGGTTTTTAAACTTGTAAAAAAAAAAAAAATGTAAAAAAAGAAGCCAGAAAATAACACTAAAAAAATAACTTCTGTCAATAAAAGCAGAAAAACAGAGATATTGCATAACAAAAGCTGGATCGGGAGCATAGAAGAAGCGACGTTGAATAAAAAGAGCCTTTAGTTGTTTGTAAAGCGGCACAATGAAACTGCTGAGTCACGTTTGGTGCTCACTGGGAAAGACTTGATTGACCAGACGATCTCACTGTTCTCGGGCACCCACTTCACACTGCCCACTGTGGTCTTGAACTTGGGTGAGTCTGCGTCCGTTGGCACAGGAATGTGAATCTCCACGTTGTTGGCCGTGGAGCGCCTCTTGAATTGGCTCTTTGCCTAAGAGAGGAAGAGCAGGCAGGGCCGGTTTAAAACAACGTGCTGCCTTAGCAGCTTCTTTACCTGGGACTTAATCGGTGCTTTACATGGGAATTAAGTAGTCAGGAGTTTCATTCTTTACAACAAGATTCATGAGTCAGTATGGTTGGCGATGCACGTACTTCAGACCAGCCTGTACAGCCGAACCTTTTGTTGTCAACTGTTTGTGTTTGTCCAGGATCCATGAGACCAGGGTGCAGCAGATAATCTGTGTGCAGGAAGAGCATCCTACCTTTATCATGTACTCGATCCGACTGTGGGAGTGCTTCTCGATGACGGACTCGATCCAGATCAGGGGCTTCACCTGGCGGACGACACGTTGGGATTAACTATTACTGAGGGGATGTTTTCACATCTTCTCTCAGGAGTTTGCTAGTTTAAATAGAAAGTCAGAGTCACCACCCAGTGGGTGTCCCCTATTACTACACCGAGCACAATGCCAGCGTACGGAAGAAAAGGGCAGAAATTAACCTTGTTTCCAGAATTACAGGCAAGTTTCAGGACATAAAAACTGTGTCAAATAGTTCATTCATTTCAGTAATCCAACTATAATCCAAGGTCAAATTCCTTTAAAATGGGTTCACTGCATCCGGTGCATCACATTTCAACCGAATATTTTGATTTTTTTTTAAATATCTTACAGCTCAAAAGCCCTAATTCGGTTTCTCACAATTTCTCACAAATATCACCTGTAAAGTCGTGATTGTGCTGTCCTGAACGTTTCCAAATTAAAAGTAACTTTTTCCCTCATCGGTCTTAAGGAATTTTCTAATATTCAGTCACTCTAACGAGTCACCAAATATTAAATGTTTTCCTTGAAATACGGTTAAAAATCTCTAAATTTAGTTTAACGCTAAAAATTATTGTTTCAAGGTCGAGGTTCAATCTATCTGACAACTGCTCGCTGTCCCAAAGTGCTGAACAAACAGTAAATAGAAAAACAAAATGATTTTTTTTCATCGTAAAGCTAAAACTGTACAACAAAACGAGAGGGTGGCTCTTAACATCCAAAACCTTAATAGAAATAAATACAAACGTGAACAGGTGAAATAATTGCCACAGACAAGATTTCTAAAAGCTTTTCTACTTTGGATGAAAACAAACGAATAAATATGTATTGGTAAACGTACACGTTAATAGGGGCCTTCGTGTTCAGTCCTTCACAGGAATTATACTCGGTGCTTGCCGGGTTGCACTGAAAGGTTTCAGCTCGATATTGTGTGTGTATAAAATTACGCTTTTCAATGAGTCCTCTAGTGTTCATTTGATCTGAGTTCAACACCTGACAACCCGACTCAAGCCATGCTGCACAACATCTGGATCACAGCTTCAAATATTTGAACGTCGGCACTTAGAGCGCAGCCGCTACCGGGTTTAACGGCAATAAAATGCGTCTGATTCGCTACGCCGTTTCTATACAGTTTGACAAACATTTGTTGAACCAATATGTGAGAAAAGGAGGATGATTAGAGAAAAGATGAACTAGTTATGTAACCACCACGTTAAAAGAAGTATCACTCTGCTTTACACTTACGTGGCCATTCTTTATCAAAATGCTTCAGACAGAAGCATTTCAGCAACACTGTTTATATCATAAAGGTCTGAATCACATGCCGTCACATTAAAGGACAAACGGGGAGTTTTAATTTGTCTTTGTCATCTTCTTTTACGAGAAATCCTTTATATTGCGACATTCAAGAAATCTCTAAGTTTCCCGTGCAGTGATTTCTTTTGGGTTGCAGGGCAGATTGTCACCTCTGATCCAGAGAGAGGACAAAAAAAAAACCCTGATGTACAGAGAGATAACCTCCTTAGTAGAATTTATTACTGCAACGGTGTTTTCACAGGTCTGCCTAAAAAGTGGATCAGACAGCTGCAGCTGATCCAGAACGCTGCTGCCCGCGTCCTCACTAAGAATAAGAAAGTAGAGCACATAACCCCAGTTCTAAAGTCATTACACTGGCTCCCTGTATCTCAGAGAATAGAGTTTAAAATACTTCTGTTAGTCTATAAATCCCTATATACATCACAGACTTGTTATCAGCGTATCAACCCTCCAGACCACTCAGGTCTTCTGGCTCCAGCCTTCTCTGCATACCTAGAACCAGAACTAAACAAGGAGAAGCAGCATTTAGTTCCTATGCTCCACTTATCTGGAACAAACTTCCAGAAAACTGTAAAAGTGCTGAAAGCCTGAGTTCCTTTAAATCAAGATTAAAAACACATTTGTTTAGGATTGCCTTCGACTGTTCTAGTTAAACTGTTCTACTGAAACATCATTAGTTCAACTTTGTAGTCCAACTGTTCTTAATGTTTGCTTTTAGTTTCTATTTTCCCAGGTTCTATTTTGTTTCTACATTTTATTCCTACTTGCTTTTATTCTGTTTTATTTTCCTATATTTTAATCATGTAAAGCACTTTGCATTGTCTCTGTACTGAAACGTGCTATATAAATAAATTTGCCTTGCCTTGCCTTTACAAATTTAAATGCTTAACATCAAGTTTTTTTTTAGCCGTTTCTCGTGGGGCGTAAAACTGCGAGAAACTTTCTGAGAGACTTGACCTTTGAGCAGGTCAACAGGTAGTTGCCTGACTTTACCTGGTATGCCCCTGATTCAATGAGAGTTTTATGAAAAAGGGCGGAAGAGATTGTTTGTGGCGCGCGGCCATTTCCAACGTCACGGTTCTCCGCGAGGTCCAGTGATAAAGCGCCTTTGAGACTTTACTCACATGAGTGTTCAAGCGGTACGACATGAGCTCAAACTCTCCGTCTGGGGGAATGAAGGAGATGGTGCGGTCATTCTCGAAGCGAGAAAGACGGACACACTGGTGAAACTTGACGTCCTCCAGCTCGACCGATTTACTCTTCCCTCCTGCATTAAAAACACATTTATTAAAAACAATCATGTCATGTTTAACTGTACTTTCAAACTTTTATGCTACCTCACAGAAGCCTCGTATCTAATTTAGTGCTCAAGAAACAAGAGAAGAAGTCCAGCTGCCTTCTACGTAAGCACTCAGGATTGTCATGTTCTGAGACACAGAACCTTGGGTTTTCATTGGCGGTACGCCATAATCATCAAAATCAAAAGAAACAAACCAGCTGACACATATAATTCTGTATCACTATAATATACATGCATTTCAACCTGAATTAGTGAAATCAATGTACATTTTGATGAAGTTTTACTTTAGTGGAGATGCCTCAGTACAAGGGGACCCTGCAGTGAAGAACTTACGTCCGGTGTTTTCAAACAGAACCTTGTCGTTCAGACCGAGCCGCAACTCGGGCATCCCGGACAGGAAAACGCGCATCTTAATGGAACCGACGATCTCGCTGCGCAACACGTTCCCATTGGCGCTAACCTGAAGAACGAGGAGATTGAAAAAGCCAGCGAGTCAGAGAGGGAAAGAAATGATTAAAGAAAGTGCTACCCACTTAAAGAAATCATATAAAGACGCAGAGCCAACTAGCCTGACGCTCAGCGTTGCGACACACAGGGAGGAAACAGACAATCAGGGTCACTGATTCAGCCACCCAGGCCTTTTTAGACGAGGAGCTCCTACCAGGAGGTTGACTGACTCAATGACGTCCAGGAAGACTTCGTTCTTCCTGTACTTGATGCCCTCTGACCTCCAGGAGACGGCGTTGGTGACTGTGGCGGGGGGTCGCGGTGCGCCGGTGTCTAGCTTGTGTCCCTCTTGGGTTATGTATCTGAGAGGCAAGTAAAGAGTTTAAGCACAAGACAAAAAAAGAGGAAATTAATTGTCTGTAGTGGAGAGTTCCCAGAAATCATCAAAGGATAACAGAGACTCCCCTGGCTACAAAGAAGGATTGTGTGACTTATTACTTATTACTCAGGCTAAATAGAGAGGGGGTGCTACATATATCCTGCATTCACAACCCTGTAAGGTTTAACATCCACATCTAATAATGAAGACAGTAAACTTTGCTTTGCAAGGAAAATTACAGGAAAGCAGCAAGAGGGAAAAGGGGCTAACTTTAAA
Source organism: Fundulus diaphanus (assembly GCA_037039145.1). Classification (NCBI taxonomy): domain Eukaryota; kingdom Metazoa; phylum Chordata; class Actinopteri; order Cyprinodontiformes; family Fundulidae; genus Fundulus; species Fundulus diaphanus. The sequence goes on along the minus strand of CM073133.1, from coordinate 20,728,166 downwards.
GATTAGTGTGGTTTTAGTGACATCTAGTGGCAAATCTGCATGGTTGGAGTGAACTGCCCACCCAGCTGTATTTACTGTTGCAGAAACGTATTAAACACGTAACTATGGGTATGATACTATATTTCTGAATATAGAAAAATAATAAGACACATTTAAAAGAAACAGATTTTGTGTTATATGTGGTACTGACTCACAAAAAGAGGATTTAACAGGACTTTAAGTGGATGATGAGTTTTTTTTAAAGAGACATCTTGGCTATTTTCACCATGTTGTAAAAACACAGAGTTTTCTAATCAATAACAGAACTTCTGGTTTATTTGTTTTAATAATTCATATTTTTAAGTTTTTTTTATTTATTTTAGTTTCATAAGGTTTTATATTATCTGTATAAATGGATCAGTAACTGTCCTTATTTAAGGTTTCATTCAATCCGTCATGTTTTTAGGTTTTTTTTAATTTTGCTTGCTTTACATACCTTTATGAAGGACTGAATAAATAAAATGTTACTTGGTCAAAAATTATGAGGAATAAAAATATTAAAACTTGTGCATAAAAACAAAAAAGACATAAAGGCTAGACTCTGCTTTTATGAAGTTCGATGTCCTAAACTTTTGATCACCTGATAAACAACGTGATTTGAGTTAAATGGAGCTTTTAATAATTTGCCCACTTTTTAACCTTTTCAATTAAATTTCATTTGCAACCTGGTGATTTATCCACAAGCAGGAAAATGTAGACACCACAACTTGCAAGAATTGGTCTGCTGGTGTAAAAAACTGCAGCGTTTGGATCGACCGTGGTCAGAGGAATGTAGCATCAGACTGGAGCTCAGTATTGGCAAATATCTAAAACTGAGATGGGTCATGGGGACAAGAAACTAATCTTCATAAAGGCATCTCTGTCAATCATTTATAATGCATGCAGACCAATTCCCTTGCTCTACTTCCATTCAGTGAATCAACTGAATAAACTCGATACCATTTTCGATACCGCAGCAACATTTTTGGAAGGGTTTTTTATGGTTGAGTGCAAAACAAATATTTACAAATGACAAACTTAACTTTAATTTTCTTGATTAGAGCTAAAAAAAAAAGTAGGGGGACAATTCTATGCAGGACTGAAACTGAAAGAATTAGAAACAAAAGCAGAAACATGTAAATGCCCCAATAAATCACAACATGGTTGCTCTTAGTATTTAAAAGTGTTTAAACAAATATGCTGGATATAAAGAGAGGAAAAAAAAACATATGAAGGTAACTGAATTATGAAACATGAGGTAAAGTAAATATATTGGATGTTTTTAATAGTCATACAAAATACATTAAATTATTGCTAATTTTTTACATTACTGGTACCTTTTAAGTGTAATGCTTTGCTTATTGGGGAATTTACATATTTCCATTATCATTTTTAATTCTGTCAGTGTTGGTCCTCCATACTTTCTCTTTTAGAAAAATATATATAATTTAGGAGCCACTTCCCTGTTTGGTAAAACACTAATCGCATAAGTTAATATATTTTATGGAAGTTATCCGCTTTTAATTTAGTCATACAATTAATTTATTATAACTACTATGTGCCAATGTGTGCTTTAATGTATCTGTCAGTTAGGTGATGATGCTGATACATTTTACAACAGAGGGTTGAATATTATTTTATACAAAAAAACAAACATGGATCTGGCCCAGATTAAATTAATTTTACAGTGAAACTAAGGATCTGGTTATTCAGCAGCAGGTGTGTACAATTTCTGTCTCTCTGGTCGCTCTGCATAATATTTTCTTTAGAGCTCAACCACAGCAGCAGGATTGATTCCAACAGGTTCCTACTTTTTCTGCTCTGATGATCAGTTTCAGTCTGGCTCAACAGTAACCTGTGTAATCAGCCACCTTCGCCTCCAATGTCTTTACAGCTGAACGGAGGAGTAATGGAGGGAGGTGCGCTGGTTTGTTACGTTACTTGACTGTTTATCTGCCAACTTAGTCGTCAGCTGGTTGATATTTTACTGCACTGCCTTGTACCGCAGCAGGAGCGTTGCGAGGCGGGGGACCAACAGAACCCCGCTTCTGGGCTGTCCGTCAAGCTAATATCAGCTAGCATTAGCTTGTTGTTCAGGAGGTTTACTCCCTGCTGCAGAGACAGGAGCTCACTGACTATTTTATGCTGCTCTCAAACATCCATTTCGCATTGTTTGCTTTGCATGTAGCACCGTTAAGCGTGTCGTTTTTTTCACCTGAACCCTTACCCTCTTTAAGGAAAGCTCCAGAGAACAACACCTTTGTGTTGTCTTGTCGCTGTAGAGGGTCTCGAGTGTTTTTCTGGCAGAACTCGACATGTTAAGAGTTTAAAACTTCCGGCAGCAGCCTCTGCTGTCGCAGCTGCGGCCGGAAGAAGTGCCACGACTTGAGGAAAAGTTAACGGGTCAGTTCGGGATCTATTGCGACACAAATCAGTACCTTTGAATAATTACATTTTTTGCAGTATCAATTATATTGGGGTATCGATTATTTTGACTACCCGACTAGAGGCATACTTTACAAGGACCCACAGAGGACACTTACTCCTGCAGAATCTTGCTGTCAGTGGTCTGGGGATAACCAAAGTCCATCAGCTCATCCATCAGCTCATATATGATGACAAAGTTATCTCTAATGCTCTCCTCCTCCAACTCTTTGAAGTACTCTGAAAACACCTGAAAAGCAGAAATGGAGCTTCACAAAGCCGCATAATGTGCATGTTTATACTGTAATGTGGATCTAGGTGCTACTTTACACCAAACCCAGCAGGGCTTCGTTCATACCTGGACAATTTTGTACAAGAAGGAGAAAACCAGAGACACGCTGGCATTTTTCTTGGACGTCGCTACCACTGACGACAAGCGAGTTAAAGACGTAAAAACCCATGAAACACGAACTGTGTAAAATCACGTGTCGCTTGTGTGTAAGTACGTACATTTTAAAAGAAATTACAGCATACATGTTTGAACCCAGATATAAGAGTGTGAAGAGTTAGGATACAGTAGAGATTGTTGTGTTTGATCCACATGAAACGGACGCCTCCGTGAGCCAGGATGGGAGAGAGCGTCCCCTCCTCCTCTTTGTCCATCAGGAGGGTCATGAAGTGCTCGATCTCAGACATGTCCACATCTCCTCGGTAATTTCGGCACACCAGGACCTGAAAAGAAGGATCAGCTGAAGCATCCGGTCTTACACGACGTAAGCAGCACTCTGACTACCCCACTAACAAGGAATTAAATGAAGTTATCAACACGCTAAGCTTTCTCTTTGTATATTTTTATCTGTCTTTAACCCGGGCAGCTCAACACGACGTGCTGTTCGCTGTTCTCTTCAACCAAACAAACGACACAGTACTGCATTAATTAATCGAGCTTTTCCGGAGTGTTATTGATTCCTTGTTTTCTTTTCGGTCTGACCTGCCAACTTAGATTATGCCCAGTTCAAATTATTCCGGTGCTTCATCGGTGGCTATAAGTTAAATTGGTCGATCTTGAACCTCGACGGACCGAAATGGTGCTTGCGTAATTAATCGTCAACGTTTTATTAATATGTTTTTAAAAATATTAAAAGGGACTTGTTGCTAAACTCTGTCAACTACCTCCTGGCCCATCTTCAGGATGGAGGGATGAAAGTGTACTTTCAAGCAATGGGCAGGCTTTCTTATAGAGAGTTTAATTCATTTCAGTTCAACTTTATTTATATAGCGCCAATTCATGAAACATGTCATCTCAAGGCACTTTCCAAAGTCAAATTCAATCAGATTATACAGATTGATCAAAAATAAATTTCCTATCTAAGGGAGCCCAGTTGATTGCATCAAGTCTTGACAAGCAGCATTCACTCCTCCTGGAGAAGTGTAGAGCTACAGGGAGAGTCGTCTGCATTGTCCATGGCTTTGCAGCAATTTCTCATGCCGAGCAAGCATAAAGCGACAGTGGAAAGAAAAACTCCCCTTTAACGGGAAGGAAACAAGTACTTTATAAAGCATTGAATATGTTGGCGAATGTTGAAATAGACTTTTCAATTTGAAAATTAACTGAATCAGTCCGACTGAGATGGATTGCATGTGACCTAATTTATGCGGGACCTTGTTGCTTTGTGTTAAATAGTCCAGGCCAACAGCAACAACAACATGAGAGAGGATGCTGAAGGTTGTTGGGAGTTACAGGTACCTGAGCGTAGGCTAAGGGTGGGTACGCAGCACCATCGCTGAAGCCATCTACAACACACAGAGCTCAGACCTGTTTATGTGCAAGATGCTGCAGATTTTGAAACACCACGTGGCAACAGGCACCACCTACTGTGACGCTTACCGCTGACAAAGCAGCCTCACTGGATAAGAATCCAGCAAACTCTGCCAATTAATTAACAAAGCGGGAAGACAAATCACAGGACAGAGACCGGCTGAACGTTATGTTTATTATAACATAATGTTCACCCCTTCATGACGCCCTACGGGGACAGCAGAGTCCTTTCTCCGACAAGCACACGGCCTCGGGAAATGTTTCGAGTTGTTCGACCATTTCACCGTATAACGGCTCAAAGCACCTGAATGGAGAAGAGAGTTGATGCAATGACTCCATGCCGGCCGTGACCAGCTGAGCTCTTTCAAAAGCTACTGAGCCAAAAGGATTTTCACACAAAAAACATCTTTACAGTTAATAGAGATTGGTCCGAACTAAGAGGACGGGGGAAAAACAGTTTTGGTGTATAAAAATCATGCTGATACAGAAACAATCTCTCAGAATCACACAAGAGATGGTAAATATGTCCTATGCCATTTTATTAGACATACATATCTGATACATTGCACTATTAACTTCACTGTTAATGTCTTATGTCACATGCTATAATAAGATGACTAAGTTATATATATATATATATATATATATATATATATATATATATATATATATATATATGTGTGTGTGTGTGTGTGTGTTATTTACTTATCTATCAATCGTGACTGTTGTAAATAGGTTTCATAATAATGAAAAGGATTAAGAAGATAAATATTAACACTCAGTTGATTAGGTTCTGTCAAAAGGCTTTATCGCGAACTTGTAAATGCTAAATCTTGACATTAAAACGTGTATTACACATAGCCTACCATAGAGCATATCCCTCTTGTGTCAAGGTAATAACATATGGATAAAAGAATAACTTGTAATGTTAGTACTTGAAGCTCTTCTGAGAGTAAACGTTTTTTTTTACGGCTTGAGCCATTGTTCTATATTCTTCTATATTAGATGGCAAACTTGACTTTAAATAAGGGCATAAATCATTTGCATCTAAACAACAAACCTTCACCTGAGCAGCAGGACGCAGAGATAGAACCAGCTGTGTGATTTATTGCCACCGCGGCTAACAGCTGGTCACCTGATTTGTTGTCAACGAGAATTTAATCGGCTTTTCGTCATAACTAAACTGCCTCCTAATCGTTATATATATATTTGTACTTTTGTACTTTTGAGCATTTTGTTCTGGTGTAAAACACAACTCTTTATTATAGCCACAGGCAGACATTTTTGTCCGACCTGTTCTGAGCCACATTGTGATCTGTTAACGGAAATGTAGCCTGCTAGCTAGGCTACAGCTAGCTTAGCAACAGAGCTCGGCTACATCTGGGCTTACCTTCCCCTTCAGGTCCAACACATACACCGCACTGGCCGACATCCTGAACCGGTTTTACACGAGCCCAGATTAGCTCGCTGTATGATCCTCAATGATCGAGAAGTGATATTACTCGTTTATAAGAAACATTAAAAAATCAGTCTTTTCATTCATAATACTCAGATAAAGACGTTCCTTCCCCTTCTTCGCACATCCGCATTACATCTTTGCGAGCGAGCGCCCCCTATAGCGCAAGAAGCGCAATGATCAAAGATAAATGCATTGAACAGTTACAATACAACGACATTTTTTCAATCAGCTTCGTAATTTAACAATTATTTAGCTAATTTAAAACATCTGGAGCAGTTTTAGCAATAACCTGCTGTGCAAAAACACTAATTAAAATATTTTTTTGTTAAACTGTGTAACAGTATAAAATAGCAGTAGCTAGTGTGAAGGGGCAGAAGGATTGTGCAATTTTTGACATGAACAAAAGTGCACATATTTGCCATGTAGACACACATACATGTGCAAAGCAGATGCGGGTCATGTGTTGTTGTTTTTAGTGTATTGAACAGTTGTTTGTTCAGAACTGCTACAGCTCTGGGCTGGGTTTAATGGACTACCAAATATGTTTAAGTCATTATTTAAGTTATTCCTTAGTTTTACTCCATAGCCTGATATAAACATGCTTTGCTTTGATGTAGTTCACGGATTTTTTTTCTCCCCTTTCTTTTTTTCTAATGATCATCCTTATTGGAGGTTACCAGAAACATCGGTGTTCCTTCTAGATTTGAACATGACTAATGAAATAATGATAAAAATTAAAAATTAATCTTTGAAATTTCAAACTCTGCGACTTCATAAACAGACTGTATGTTCCTAAAATTTATTTTCGTCAAATAAACAAACATATAGAGCAGGGATCACAAACCTTTTTGAAACTGAGAGCTACTTCATCGATACTGTGTCATATGAAGGGCTGCCAGTACTGACCTTTGAATTAGTCCAAGCACACCTTAACATTAAGTAACATAAATATGTTTTTAATGCTTTTGTCATTTTTAAAGCTATATAAATACAAGTGTGATTAAAAAGGAAGAGTAACTGAATAAAATAGCATTTTAATTGCAGCTCACTGGAGGGTTGTGCTATGTCTTTGAACACGCTTGAGGGCACCACGTGTGGTCCTGGGGGACACCATGTTGGTGATCTAGTGATCTCGTGTAATACACGTAGGTGGTGTAATACACATAATACCCCAGCATCTATATAATAACTTATAAATGGAAGAATATGTGAATGGTCAAAAAGTAGTAGGGTTGATTAATGCAAAAGAATTAATTAAAAGATTTATTCAAAATTGTGCCCTGCAACAGACTGGCGACCTGTCCAGGATGTACCCCGCCTCTCGCCCATTGAACACTGGAGATAGGCGCCAGCACCCCTCGCAATCCCATGAGGGATAAACATATCAGAAAATGGATGGATGGATGGATTCAAAATTGTATAGCTTTATACATATTTTTAAAACTAGGAATTTTTTAAATACATTTATGATCAAAGCTTATGCTTAAAAACTTAACTTCAAAAATAGTTTCTAATTAAATTACATCTATTATTATCGCTTTTTCTGGTACCAATTTTGTTTTACTCCTGTTTAACAGTAATTGTAATCATTAAAACACTTCCTAACTTTAACTCTGTCTCTAACCCATATTTCTTATGGCAACTTCTTGTTAATTTCCAAAATATATATTTTTTGATGCATTAGCAAATGAAATAAATTGTTTTGTAGATATTTCATAAATGTTTTTAATACATTAAAAGGTTTAGGTCCTAGTAGTGAACCTTGGGGAAACCTACATTTAATCTCACCTCCTCCCTAAATTTGGAAGTAATAAATTTGGATTTACAGTATCAAACAAAACCTTCACATGATAATGACATAAAGAGCATAAGCATGTTTATGTGTCATTACATTGATAGAATGATATTTTGGTGGCAAATAACTATAGTAACAGTATAAAAATAATGCAAAAATATAAAAACAAGGCAGGCTGACGCAACACAAAAACTAACACACATAACATATGCTACATGCGATAAGTTACAGTGTAAGCACTGTTCATGTAGCGACTATGACTATTGCATCATCAATATTGCACACTGTTCATCAGGATGGGATGGTGGTGGAGGGTGGAGTGGAGCTCCAGCTCCAGGTTGTGAATGTAACCGCGTGCGTGTCAGTGTGTATTAAGACTCAGCATACACACAGTCCAAGAATACTCATGTGGCAAAGGGATCTTTTTATTTTGTTCAATGCAGAAAAACAACATAATGTCTCCTTAATCTTGAGAGAATTTAAGAAAGCAATAACAGATTGAGTTTTGGCTTTTGGTAATTCTATCTTTCATTTTGTGGATCCCTGTCATGGAGTCATGCAAGCTCTGAGTTACAGTAGGATAATATTTCAATTGCTGTTCTAATCACATAATGATTACCATGAAATAGCGCCATTTGACTAGATGAAATTCCTTTCTGACAAATCTGCCATGCTGGATCACGATTACACAATTACATTGCAACTCAGAAGTGTTCATGCTCCCAGATATTTTTCATATTTCTTATTTTACAGACACAAGCCTGAAGGTATTGTAAATATGTGATCTGTACACACCAACAAAGTGGTACATCATGAGTGGAAGGAAGATCGTACATAGTATAGAGTTTTATTGGGCTAACCCTGCTTCTCCGTTGAGCTTGTTTGTTTGCTAATGTTCTCTAACAAACATCCAGGACCTTCACAGGACAGCTGCAGTTGAACTGAGATTAATTTCCACCGAGCTGGATCCTGTTTACTAATTAATCTCTTGGGTTTAATAGATATGTGGTAGATTTACTTTAATAGTATCAGATTAAAGGGGCTGACATTCAAATGTATCCTACACTCCAATTTTTTGTTTATAGGAAATGCTGAAAACTGTATATATGCTACTTTACTCGATCTCATAAAACCCCAATAAGACTTTGATGTTTGTCATGCGATAAAATGTGGAGAGGTTCAAAGGGCGAGAATGCTTTTGCCAGGCGCTCTATGAACGCGCTCTATGACAAGTACTCATATGAGCCTGTTTAAAGCTGAACTTTGTATGCAAATGTTTTAAACCTGCAGTTTTGTTTGCCCATAAACTCTGATTTGCTTAACCATCTGTTGAACCCAAACAAGTTTATCGTCCAGCTGTCACTCTTAAAAACTGAACTGGCAGCTCAACAGCAAGTACTGACGTCATGAGAAGCAGGTTGAAAATGACTTCTGAAACTCAAGCAGATTTTCTTTTTTTTTTGCCAAATGTTTCTCAAAATATAACAGCAATTAACAGGCTGGATTATTATAACTCTCCAAACTACTTTAGTGACTACTGTGGTGGTGAAACATACCATAATGAGAAGTGCTTCATAGCTAAAGTTAGACATCATTTGTCTTGTAGATTCTTCATGGACGTGTTTGTGCAGTAACCTTAAGGCTGAGAAAAAGTCGGCATGCCAACTCTGATTGACAAATATGCTAGTCTTGTGATATCACACAGGTGTTACACTGGGTTAGTCACACATGTGGGGATTGCCACGGTATGCTGTGAAAATTAGACAAGTATGATTGTCTCCTGACAAGGACTGAGTTCAACCGTTCACGTGAGCAAAACTGGGTCTCTGGATGTTGCCACCATTGAAAGCAAACTGTAGCGGTTGTTCTCTTCACGGAGGAACTCTGGTCCGTTCCACCTTCCCCGATGCGTTGTGATTTATACTTAGCAGGACTGTGAGTCTACTCCCAAGGCGATACTGTGGCGTTTGGGGGAGTTTTTACCATAGAAGGAGACGAGGGGTTTAGCAATGATTTCCTGTGGGAGGGTTCTGATGTCTCTCACCCCTCTTCTGATTCACTCTGTCTCTATTTGTTTCTCATACTTGCCCTGTGTTCTCTTCCCCTGTTTATACTCCCAGCCCATTTACTCATTGGTGTAAAACTCTCAGAAAATGTGTGCTTTAAGAGTGCAATATTAAGGTCATCAAGCTGCCAGCACTCTCGTAATGTCCGGTCATCTGTCAATGAGAATTGTTATATTCAACTTTTATGTGATGACTATAGAGCTCTAAAAGTGTCACAATTCAATAATGAAATAAATAATCAAATGATTATATACATGTGTCATTAATTGTTTAAATAATGTTTTAATTTGAGAGTTAAAATTATATTGATAAAAACATATATCATTTCTAAAAAGCATTTGTAGATTTCAGAAATCATGTTTCGTGCGCAAAGACATAAATAAATAAACAATTTTAGTCATCTAGACCAGTGAGCTAACACTGCTCTGATCATTACAATGGGTCGAAACTAGACTAGCTGGTTTTTGCACAAAAAGCTTCCTGGGCAAGCCCCTGCTTCTTCTGGCTATCACCCCTACTACCATTTTCTCCCCTTTGTGGCTGCTTTCATGATTCATCCACATAAATGGCCTTAGTTTGTGAAAACACAGTTTCTCAAATTTCCTGGTTATGCCTGGCTAAAGGTAGCAGCAGAGCACTCTAGGCGATGCCAAAGAATAATTTCCACACTCGGATCTCCCTAACAGCAATATGACCACACCTCCTCAGTCCACAGCAGCACCAGCGACCCGTTGCCGTTAACTGCACATGCATAAAAGCAACAGAAAACCCATTCAGGATGCAAGTTAACGTTAATCTTACTGTTGCTTGTGCAACATTAAAACAATTTAAATACATTCATATCCCTTAAATGTTTACCAATCACACATATAAGAACAATTTAATGGTTTAATTATTCATTGTTAGTGGCCCTTTTGGCACTCCATATTTGCAGGCTGTTTTAGAGGAAAGAAACGTTTGATCATTGGCATTCTTCTTCAGCTTTAACTTTAGGTTTCTTGGAAACAAAACTCAAAACACAAAGCATTTTTCAGGGGTTCATGTTACAAAGCTCAGATCTTCCTTTTAATATTTGGGAAGGGAGGTGAAAGAGGCTCTATTTAATCTGAACAAATGTTTTCCATCAGATTTTTGCAGCTATAAGTAAGACCAAACCAAGCAGAGAACAAGCCTTGCTTTTAATCATATGAAAATGTCAAACAATGCTCTTTGCTTTCAAAAGAGTAAATGTTTCTGACCATGAATGCTTCTTCTTTGTTTTTTCATGTTTTTTGTTGATTTAAATGCTTTAAATTCGACTTAATGGCTCTAACTTTTATTATTTTCCATCAGCCGACTACGAGAAGAAGCTTATTTTTGCAAAGCGTCTTCTGCACCAATGCCCCTTGAAGAATAACAGTGCCACATGGCTAATGAGAGATGAATCTGTCGTAGATTTTCTTCAAATATAACTTGGAATGACTACTGGATGACTCCTTGGCTGTTCTCTTTTCCTGGTCATCTTTATATTTAGCCATGGCAGCTGGTACAGGAGAGCTGATGGCAAGTTTGTGGAGACTGGTGTCACCCCTGCACACAACAAACTGTTGATTTTGAAATAAGACAGAAACAAACTCATACTGGCTGTAAAGAAAATCAGCAAAAACATTTATTGTGTATGGTGAAAGTTTTCGTCACGCAACCACAAACTGCAATGTGTTTTATTTGGATTTTATGTGATAGACTGAGATAAATAAATTAGTGCTTAACTGTGAACTGAGAAAAAAAGGACACATGGCTCTATTTTTTTTTTTTTTACAAATAAAAATATGAAAAATGTGGCGCGTGTTTGCCTTTAGCCCACTTCACTTGGACACCCCAAAATACAACCAACAGTACAACCAAATGTGTGAGCTTGTTGAAGAAAAGGAATAAACAAACTGTTCCATGCAGACCTAAACAGCTCAAGAATAATGTTGAAAATTTCAAAGTAGGGTTAAATAAAAAATATCACAAAACCCCAAGCTTTGAGCATCTCACAGAGTAGTGTTCAATTACTGACGGGGAAAATGGAGGACGTATGGTAGAACTGCAAACCACCTAAGACATGGCCATCCAGCTGAAAGCTGCCAGTCAGAGCGTTAGTCAGAGAGCTAGCCAAGAGCCCAGCGGTTAACTCTGGAGGAGCTGCAGAGATCCACCGTTGAGGTAAAGACAATCAGTCGAAAGGGGAAATAATTAACACGCTTGCCACAAATCACGGCTTTAAAAACAAGACAGAAAAAAACATTGCTGACAGAAAGCAAGAAACAGTCCTGTTATCAGTTTATCGCAAGGCATGTAACGGCCCCAGCAAACATGGGGAACCACGTGCTCTGGTCAGATGAGGCTACGCAAGATGCTACATATGGTGGAAATGTAACACTACGCATAACCCTGAACAGACCATCCCACTGTAAAACATGGTGGTGGCAGTATCATGCTGTGGGTATTATCTTTTAAAAGAGAACTGGTCAGAGTTGATGGAAAGATAAACAAACAACATAAACTTATCTGGATGAACAATGGGTCGGTTTAGATCAAAGCATATTTATGTGTTAGAATGGCCCAGTCAAAGTCCAACCATAAATACAAAATAAAATAGAAAATGAATGTTTGCAGGTGCTCTCCATCCAGTCTGACTTAACTTGAGCTGTTTTGCAAAGAGAAAAGAGCAAAATGTCTATTTCCAATAGAGACAGACTAAAAAAGACTCGCAATCTATTAAGTGTTGACCCACTAGGGCCACTTTTACCCAATTAACACAAGAATTGACTAATTTATGTTGTCGTCTCACATAAAATCCACAATTAAATGAAGTTTGTGTTTGTGACGGGACAATAATATTAGAAAAATGTAAAGAGGTGTGAATACTTTTCCAAAGCGCTGTAGTTTCCCCTTTTAATTCTTTGCTTTTCCTTCCATTTCTCCTCTGGTCTGGCACAATAAACTGCCATTAGAGACCACAAGTTCAGTTTAAAAAAAAAAGTATAAAAATTCTACTTCCAAGAATCTTCCTCAGAGGCTTGCAATACTTTCCATGCTTTTTGCATCAGAAATCACAGACCATAAATCTAAATAAAAGCCTGTCACACTGCTGGTAATTAGCAGGATCCTAATGGCAGTGAATCTGGGTTTTGTGTCTCTGCAGCACGACTGTAACACGCCGCCTGTCTGCCGTCGATCGCGTTCAGACTGCTATTCACCCCCAGATTTGTTTTGGCTGGATCATTTTCCATCCAGCTCTTTTTTATTCAGCAGCAGAATGAAAACTATGTCGTATTCTAACCAACTCTGGTATTAACATCAATTTGAGCATTCCTAAGTTAGAGCACAGGCGTATAGATGGTCTAAAGTGGCTTGGGCAGGAGAAAAAAAACAATTCAACACAAATAGGAATAACCTTTATGTGGATTAGTACAAGATTTCCCCCCCATTTCTTGTCTGCTAGTCTTCTCCAAATAAGGATATTGCCTGCACATTTGCTTCTCCTTTTTACTGCAAAGATTAGTTGTGAGGTGAAGTTTAGATTAGGGAAGGAGAGGGGGTGGAGGGGTGCACAGTAAATTCTGCAGGAGTCAAGTCGGGGAGTGGCAGAAGGGGTGAACGGGTGGGAAAGGGCCGTCACTGGGGACTGGGCCTGCCTCCAGACCTCCAGCCAGGTTTAAATCACACAGAGCTCCTCTGACTCTCGCTTTGCATCTCCCCCCCGTTTCTCTGCTCTCCATCAGCAAACCGCTCTCTGCCATCAACCTCGCTGGAGCTCCTGTGAGACACTGTCCTCCGTAGGAGAAAAAGTAACACCTTTCCCCTTTTCTGAGCCCTGCAGGACACCAGGAGCCGACAGCCACCATGGAGGCCATCAAGAAGAAGATGCAGATGCTTAAGCTGGACAAGGAGAACGCCATCGACAGGGCAGAGCAGGCCGAGACCGACAAGAAGGAGGCAGAAGATAAATCCAAGCAGGTGAGGTGAAAGATTCCCTTTTATGGACCAAAACACTGAGATTTTTTTTCGTGTTAACTTTCTATAAAATGAATAATTGATTTTGTAAAAGAAGGATTTAAATAATTTTTAGACTGCAAAACTGGAAAAGGTTGACAGTTTTGAAAAAATTATGTAATAATACAGTCACTTGTGTTTTTGTATATTTACGGCATTTAGAACCTGTTCAGCTTTACTGGAGCAATATCATGAAATCATGGAGGTGTACTTTTTTTATTCAGATTCATATTCAGATAATTTTATTTTAAGGGGTAAATTTAAGACATGTATAAGACATATAAAGAGTAATAAGTTAATTAGCTTAAAACTTGATCTATTTAAATTCTAAATTTTTCTTGACAACTTAAATCCTAATTTAAGTACTTTAATTGTGAGTACTCTTTGATTTATTTAACTTAATTGTTTCATGAAACTACCAAGCTTGAGTGGAATAATATAAAGATCTGAAAGTAAATAAGAGAAATACCAAAGTGCTTTCCTTAGAGACCAGCTGATACTGGCATGCTGCGTGGAGTAGATGGTGGAAGATGTCTTCAGGCGAGCACAAATGAAGCAGCAGATCTAACTGGGATCCACCTTGAACCCACAGGATTACATGCAACTAAATGAGAGCTTGTGCTGCTGGAAGCCATCCTCGCCAGCAGAAAATGCTTTCTCCTTTTTCATCCGACTTGCTCAGCATCCCCATCTGAACCAAGCTCTGAAGAGAAAACATCGCAGATTCCAGATATCCTTATTTGGTCCTGCATCACCCGAGCCTTGGAGAGCTCGATGTTTCCAAGCCTCTAAACCTAATGACAGCGCACTTATCCCCCTTGATATAAACAGAGCAGAATCTGGACATGTAATAGAGCATTTAGGGGATTCTAAATGGAGCCAATTATTACACAGTCGGAGATGGCGTTGTCTCTGTGGTCTAACGGGAGGAATGCCACAGAGAAGAGGTTCACGAAGCTAAAGGATCTCCATTAAAGCAAGTGGAAAGAATCCCTCCATCCCTCTGGAGGCTACTGCCCTTCATCATACCCTCAAAGAGCGGTGACAGTTATCACTGGCACTGCACATATGGGCCCTCAACATGTCTTAAACACCAGTGAACAGTCTGCATGAAATCCAAGAAGATCAGGCAGAGCTCTTTGGTTTGTTTAGCATAGCCGGAATACGAGCGGTGCATAGAGACACTTTCTTTGCTATTCTTGGCAGGGCGAGATGAACACCAGGGTGCAGTCTGGCTGACGGAAAGCACTGAAAATATACAGAGACTAACATGCACTGTCAACATCCACCACACAGAGGATCGGGCTCAGACTCCAGCGGTAATTAGAGGAGCAGGTCACCCAAATTACAGAGGAATTTGGAAAATTTCAGGGGCTCTGAGTCTCTTCATTAGAAATGCCCCAGTTCCTGCTTATAATTCAGAGCATTGGTGAAAAACCGTTGACAGCAGAGTAAATCAGCAGCAGCAGCAGCAGCGGCACTAGGTGTAGCTTTGATTCCCACCCATGCAATGCACTGTTTGAACTACAGCTGGATGAGAACGCCACATGAAGCTTTGCAGACTCTCTTTGTTTTGGTTTTTAGAGGATTTATTCATATTTTTTCCTGCTGTAAGGATCCAGAATAAAAGTTTTGGTTAGTTATATAAATTACGACAAAGGATCATACTTAGGGTGGAGTGACTTGCTAAAGTGTTCATTCCTCTTGGACCTTTTTAACATTTTGTCATGTTACAACAGTTTCAAAGTATTTTACTGGAATTTAATGGGATGAATTAAAGTGTTTCACGGTTGTGAATTGAAATGAAAGAAAGGAATTAAAATAAAAGTTTTATACATTTTGTGAATAACATTCTGAAAAGTGTAGCATACATTTGTACTCACCTCACTATACACGGATGCTCCTAGAAAAAAGTGCAACAACTGCAAAGTTTTTCTTCTTTGTGAAGTAGAGAGCATTGTAAAAAGACAATTTTCAAAATTTGCCAAACATTCTTTGTTAGATTTAGGTCTGAACTTTGACTATACCATTCTAACTCATTAATATGATCTTTTTCATCCCATTGTAGATCTGGGTATGTTTTTGGTGTCATTGCTCTGTGGGAAGGTACATTTCCAACCCAGATCAAAGTCTTCTTCAAGGATTTCCTTGTGCTTAACTTTACCCATCTTCCCATCAAGTCTGTCAAGTTTTCCTGTCCGTGCATCCCCAAAGCAGCATGCTGCCACCACCATATTTCAGTGATGCATGTCTTTGGGGTTGTGTGCAGTATTGGTTTTCTGCCAAACCAGCCCAGGGAGTTACGGTCTGGTTTTATCTGACCAGAACATCTTCTTCCACTTGTTTGATATGTTTACTGAACTTTCCAATTGGTTGCACTGGATTTAGTTCGGTCATCAGAGTAAAAGTGCTGGAAAACAAATGCATGCCACACATTTAAGATTTTAACAAAAAAAAACGTAGCAAAACCAACAAAAAAGTGGTTTTGCTACGTTATTTTATTACATCAACGGAGCAAAACACGTGTTTTCTCTGTAACTTCATGAAGGCTTTGTTGTGTCTTAGCTGGAGGACGAGCTGCTCGCTCTGCAGAAGAAACTGAAAGGTACGGAGGATGAGCTGGACAAGTTCTCCGAGGCCCTGAAGGATGCTCAGGAGAAGCTGGAACTGTCTGAGAAGAAGGCCGCAGATGTGAGTTTAACCACAGCGCTCCACCGCTCGCCATCTGAAACACATTAATCACATAACACTACCACCACAACCTCTGGGTTTCCTCCCTGTACAGTATCAATATCCACTCTCACAGATGGACTTAACCAAACAGCAGTCCTTGATTGCTACAAAAAAAAAGAGGAGAGGCTGAAATTCTTGACGTTTCCTGTTTGGAGCGTTGCTTCTCTTGCCTACCCAACCCAAAAAAATAATGTGTAATAGATTAAAGTGACAAAACCAAATTAAAACATGATTAAGGCAAGGACATTTAGTTACAAAAGTACAAGTAATGAGATCAAATAAGAAAAATAAGAACAATTATGGCGACTTTATTTTTCAAATGACTTGCCACAAGAATCTAAAACTCCTTATTTTGAGCCACTTTGAACTGATGTGGTGAGCAAAAAACTCCCCAACTTAATCATTAAATGGCAAACAGCTATGGTCTAGCCATTACATTTCCTAGAAGTGACTGCCGGCTCGCCGAGGCCGCTAACTGAGCTGTTTCTCAAGCACAGACAAAACTTGGCCGGCCTGTAGCCGAGCAGGAATCTCAGGAATGCAGCTTAAGCAAACAGACAACCTCATGCTGCAGAGTCTAATGAAATCAATGCTTTGGCCTTTTTAGGGGTGGGGATTTGATGCTGGGTCCAGCCTTAACAATGCACAGCAGTTAATGGCAGCTGGCCTTTAAAGAGCAACAGTGTTTTTCTCTTCCATGTGTTGTCGTGTAGCATCTGAGGCTGGATAAGAAGATGAGAAACAATTAGGGAAAATCTTTAAACAAAACCAGATGCGTTACAAAAAAAAATTAGAAGCAAACCTGCTTTACTATGCCTAATAAAAGAGAAAATACTGATGTAACATTAGATATATAGAAAAAAATGAGAGAACAGCTGTAATAAACAAAATCAAATCAACCTGGAATCTGAAAGTATCTGTAAATGGGTGTAATTTATATAATGCTGACCACTTTAAGCACTTTACACTGAAAAGCCACATTCACCCAATTGCACTCACTAACACGCACACATTCAACAATACACAGATCAGTAGGAAATATGGGCTTTAATGCCTTGCCCAGGGGGTCACCAACACTTGGCAGGGGGAACCCACAATCTTCTGAATGAATGAATGAATAAATTAATGAAATGATTTCAGACAAGCCAGTGAAATTATAAATGCAACACACACACACACACACACACACACATTTATATATATATATATATATATATATAAAATGGTACAATGGTATACATCATTATGTACAGATAGTACATATTTAAACATATTGTTGTGTGATTGTAAGACTGTGGCTTAAATGATTTCTGATCATGAAAAAAAATTATACATAATGTAATGCAGCTTAATTATTTTTCAAAGCATGTAGCATGTAAACTGAAACAAAGCGACATCCCAGATGCAAACAATTACAGATTAATATATATATATATATATATATATATAAAACCCAAAGTGAGTTTCAGCTTCAATTCACAAACTTATGGCTGGCATTCTCCCTCAGGAATCTATCAATTATAGGAAGTTATGTCTCGAAGAAGATCAGTAGCTCAACACCATCACATCACCGTCATGTTTGACTGCCAGTATGATGCTCTGCTTGTGAAATGCCACGTTACCTCTACACACATTCCAGAAACGTCCACTTTTGTCTCATCAGTCCACAGAATATCTTCCCAAAAGTCTTGGCGATCCTCAAGATGCTTTTTAATTTTTTTAATAAATATAAGACAGACTTTTCTGTTCTTTAATGCCAACATAGTTTTTCACTTTGGACGCCAGTTTTACTCAGTCTCTTTTGTATTGTTAAATCATGAACTTGACTGAGGCAAGTGAGGCCTGCAGTGCTTTATGTTGTTCTATGTTGTTTTTCAATGCCCTCTTGGAGGGATCTTGGTAGGCTGACCACTCCTGTGAAGGTTCACCACTGTTCCGGTTTTTTTTCCCATTTGTGGGTAACGGCTCTCGACATGATTTGTCAGAGTCCCAAAGCCTTAGAAATGGCTTTCCAGATGGGTATATATCGCTGACTTTGTTTCTATCGTTTCTGGAATTTCTAAAATGATCCAAAAATGTTTGTAATCACAGTTAATTTATCATTCAACATGGGCCAGGTTGATTTTCCTTAATAAAATAAAATCACCATTTGAAAAATGTTGTGTTTTCTGATAAGATTTATCTTTATTTGTCATCCCAACATACATTTGTACATACATTTACATACATTTAACCCATTCCTTAGGGAGTAGTGGGCTGCCCCGGAGAGCATTCTGGGGCTAAGGGTCTTGCTCAGGAACACAGAGGTTTCAAACCCAGAACCTTGCAGCCTCTCCAGAATGCAAGCACCCTGCTCTCTAACAATTAAAACAGTTCCTGATTGTTTTTGACATGATCAATTGTCACAGTGTCAGAAGTGATAGTAATTCATAAATATGATTACTTATAAGAACTTCTAACAATATAAAGGATATGTTATGCTTGACGCACGTACGTTCCATGTGGAAATGAGACGTGCTGACACAACATCTGCAGCATTTTTGCTCCGTTCGGCTTTTTCTCCAAAGTAGCACTATTCTCCTAGACTCTAGAGGGCAGCGTTGTGCTCCTACACCAAGCGTACTACACCCCATTACATATAGAAGTGGAAAACACAGACGTAATCAACACTTAAACCCAGTGGCGGCTGGTGAAAAAAAATCTTGGTGGGGCTGGCCAATAGATTTCCCTGCCTAACCCAGTACATGCATTTAAGTTAAAAGTCGGAAAATTACCACGATTCCACAATAAGCATTTAATTAATAAAAAAACATTGTTCACAAAAGATTATTTTGTTGGTTTTATCTTATTAATCCTTTTCACAGACTCATGCCAGAGGGTTTGCATACATAGTACATGTACGTATATTATTACGAAACGAACGTTTACGTCTTGACTTAAATATATATCCTAATTTTTTATTTATATAATGATTTAAGTAGAACAACGACTAGTGCAAAATTAAGTTGTATTTACCGGAGATGAAGTGTAGACTGCAAATTCTGTCATGGTATGATGGCGATTGGGATTGTCTGCCTGCATCCTTTTCATTGAAATTATCCATTTCTTCGTCCTTCGGTAAAAGAAAGAAACGTACATCCGACGATTTGGAATGCCTCTGTGTGCAACCGGGAGCACAACAAGTCTTAGGCATTGTTTAGATTCCAAAAATAAACTAAAAGTACGCTCTAATTCACCCGTTTTGTCACGCTGGTAAGCGAAAACAGTGCTGTTTTTGCCGACCACCGTGACCCGGATGTAGCGCGGATGTAGCTCGTGACGTCACGCGTGAAGTGCACCTATCACTGTGCAGCTAGGGCTACGACTCCAGGAGCCCCAAAGCCATTCATTTTGGCGATGCTGATTGGCCAAATATTTATAAATCTTCCCTAGCAACAGTATACGATTGGTTATTTCGCTACACTTCTAGGGCTCCTTGAGCGGCAGCCCCACAAGCGTAGAAGAAGAGAAATGATACGTTCTGTTGGTGGAAATGCACTGTTAAATGAGAGTCAATTGGTAGAGTCAATTAGTAGAAGTGTTTTAATAATTCTTATTACATGTAGCCACGTACTATTAAGTAAAAACTGACATTAATAATACTTTTAAAATCTATACATATTTAGACTTTTCCCCTCCACATCTAGGGAGGGCAGCGCCCGAGTGCCCCCTATGGGCCAGCCGCCACTGCTTAAACCTCTTATTTTCTTCCAAGAGTGACTTATGTCCAGGAATTGTTAACAATCTGTTCATCACGGAGATCTTTTTGGGCCAAATCATAAAGATATCTATATTTACGAACCTCCGCCAGATGGAGCGCTTGCTCGTCCGCCATGTTTTTCCGTGCGGGACTCTCCGAAAAATACTATGAAAAACAATCATTGCAATAATAATTCTTTTGTATTTACTCCAGGTATTTTTTGTTTGTTTTATTTTGTCTTTTATTGACTTTTTGTTGTTGATCTGCAACATTTAGGTTACAAAAGAGCAAAAACAGAGAAAAATACCTGACGGGTTGATAAATATTTTTTTTTCCTTATCCAGTGCTGTGAATAAAGATTTTTTTTTTAAGGAAACATCATTACAAAAATCTAATTGTAAAAGACATTTTTCATATCACAACTGTATATAATTCTATTTCTATATTTGTCTAGGGATTTTTCTCTTTTTTTTTTTTTTTTTTTACTTTCGGGCATTCCAAGGCTTCCATAGCCGGAAGAGTGTTGAAGGAATGTCTTGGCCCCCAACATGGCTGCGGGTCATGTCTGCAAACAAATCAATTTACATTCCAAAGCACAGGTCAACAACCCCAGTTGAATGGGATCATCGCGGCCCCACCCAGCCAACCCACCCCACTGCCGACCCCCCTCCTTCACCCCTTCAGGAAAATCTTTGTTTGCACAAAAGTCCACAGTTATTCTTCTCACTTTTTTTTTTTTACACCGGTCAGCTTCTTTATGAGGCAACCACTTTTCACCACGCCTTACACGAGGTCTTATCCTTATCTCACTCTCCCAGTGATCAGGGCAGGAAAATACACCTTGTTTGCCATATAAGTCCATATTAGAAAAGCCAAACTTCCACTCCTCTTTTTCTAGGGAGGAGGAGGAAAAAGCTCCGTCCCTTCCCCTCCTGAAAGCTCTGATGTCATCCCAGCCAGATTTCTACACTGGGATTGGAGGATCTCGTCATAAATTTCCTGAAAACTCCCATCCCATCGTCCCTGATTTCCTGCCCAAGGAGAAAAAAAGCTGGAAACTTCGGTTTGCCATCTCTCTCTTTTAGTCTTTCTTTTTAAAGTCATTTTTTTGTCGCGTTTGAGATAACAGTGAATAATCGCAATCATGGAGATGGTGAAGAAGAAAATCCAAACGCTCCAGCAGCAAGTTGATGAGGCAGAAGATCGCGCACTGACGGTACAAAGGGAGTTGGATACAGAACGGGAACTGCGCGAAAATGTGAGACCTTCTAATAATTTACAACGGAGTTAAGACGTGCTGTCTTGTTTCTTAAACGTCTGCTTCTGTAAAACTCTTTTGTCTTTCCAGAAAGGTGAAGAATGTGTACTCTGTCAGACCAGAAATAGCGACAAAGATAGGCGCACAAAGCGCACAAAGTAGTAAAACGTGTCCAAATGTAAATTTCTTTCATTTTCCTCTCTGCTTTGTGTTGTTTGAATTCAGATGAATCGTTGTTTGAAGGCTTTCTTTGCAAACTTCTGTAAGGCTTTGTTACCTAACTTCCCACCCGCCCCATATCCACCGAAACACGCTGAAAGCCTTCCCCAGTGAGGCAGATTTTTTTTTTTTTTTACATGTTTATTAACTGGAGATGCACTGATCGGGCTTTTCCAACCGATACCGATTTTCAGTTCTCCTTGAGGTTTGGCCAACTTTATTTTTAAGGACTATAACAAAGAAGAGGGTTCTCTATAGAGGGAGTGGTTTTGAAACTGTAAATGAAGAAATTACAATAAGAAACGCAATTTGTGCATCAAAGCACATGCTCCTTCTAAAGATCTGATTTGTTAATAAACCCAGGATAGTGCATCAAAGTACATGCTGTTGGATGATGCGTTTCTAGAGATTAATTTAACAAATTTAAAAAAATCATCTTTTATGCCAGGGGTTTGCAACCTGTGGCTCTTTGGACCTTCCACAATGGCTCTCAAACATTTTTGGCTAAAACATTATGATGAACCAACTAATGTTTCTCGTAATATTGATAAAATAGTAAATGCAGGTTTTAGCAGTTACTTCGTGGAATAATTGCATTGAATTTCCACAACAGACTGACTCTAAAGGTACTAATATCTCATCTATTAGATCTATTTTTATTAGGTTGGAAAGTATGGTTTTCTTACATTTTCGTAAGGAATTCCATAAGGAAACGTATCCATAACTCATTTTTACTGAAGCCTGTTGTTTTTCATTACATTTAAAACCTACAAAGGGATATAAAAGAGGTTCTTCAAAAATCACAGCAAATTTCCTACAGTAGATATTTATCAAAAAGGTCTTTTTTGTTTTGTTTTCACAAGGCCATGTAACATCTGTGGCTCTAAATTAGTTTTATTTAGCCGGACTGAGGGCAACAATAGCTATTCGGATCTTAATGGCTGCAGACCCCTGAGTTAAAGTCATACCTAATATTCAATCAGGAGAACGAGGCAACATTTTTAGCTGCATTTTCAGGAAAGCTAAAAGTCTCCATTATTTTGTTTTAACTAAGGTAGAAAAGGTGTGTGGAAATATTTTTTTTTAGATTTTTAGAGATGATCAAGTGCAGTCGAGACTCAGTAAAAGTCCCTGCGGCTTACCGGCAACAGACAGCAGAGAAACAGATGCTAACCTGGTTAGCAGCTAAAGGTTAGCCAGTTGCAGTAAGTCTCTCAAACTCTGTCAGTTTTTTTTTCTACTGAATATACCAAACACCTTCACACAAACGATTTCCAACCGGTTGGGAGGTGCTGGTCACTGTGCACTCTTGCCATTTCCTGCATGTGTAGTGTTTTTTTTTTTTTTTTTACAGGTCTACTGTGGGACGTTATGTACCTACCCTGTGTCCATTGGTGTTGTTTTAATAACCGATAAATGCAATTAATCTTCCATAAGTCCATTATATGGACATTGGGTTTTATGGTGCAGATAAATAATTTCTACTTGCAGGTGGTTTCTCAGAGTTATTTTGGTGTGATCAGGAGTCATAATCTGTCATATTTCACATGAATCAACTGGTCCCAAATGGGGATCTGAACCAAAGTAAATGGGAACAGAGAATAATACAAGAACAAGCTTAAGAACTACATCCCTTTATAGCCAAGTCTCAAACATAGATACAGGGCTCGCCTCCGTAACCTGGGTTCATAAAAACAGCTTAGAGTCATTTCTCCAGACAAAGTCACATGGATTGGCATTTTAAGGTCAGAGGATCTCATTCCACCCCTAAGGTTGACTAAGCCCCTAGCTGGAACTGAAACAGTCCACAGGGAACCAATAAGTGCCACAGACTGTTTAAGCTGCGTTACATTTTACTTCTGAAGTAACTGGTTGTTGCAGTAGCATTGAATTAACCATGTTCTTGTTACAAGTGTGAAAACCAGCAGGATTTGCCTATGTTTGTGCTGAGTGACCATACTAATGATGTGTTTGATTCGTAGCCGAGTCAAGCACATTCCAGCTGCAAGTTGGAAAACCAACTAGAATTCCAAGTCATTGTAGTGATAAGTACTGTTTGCAAAACGAGACGTAGATAGTACATGTATATATCTCTAAATTCCTTCTATCGAAACAATTTGAGAACACTTTTTTTTATAGGAATAGAGATTGTACAGTACTGTGTGTACCACAGACTTCTTGTGCCAAAAACATTGCTATAAACTCTGAAAACCTGACTTCTGAGTATTAAGAAAACAGGCCATCACTGCTATTAGTCATACAAGCTCTGCAATGTATGTATCTCCTTTTTAATGTGTTGAAATACTTACAAATAAACTGGAGTTTTATATGTAATTATGTCTGTTAAAGGTTTTAGATAAAAACTGCTAGACGTGCAAATAAGTTATACATGCAACTTTACATATGTTTGAAAATGGCTGCCATGTTTGATGCTACTCCATGCCTTTAAATTTTAGACGGGCATCATCACTTCCTGTTTTTAATTCTCTTTTACAAACACACTCTTTTTTCAATAGCATTTGGTCCAGTTTGAGCTGACATGCTGTTTTTAACTCTCTGCTCTGTTCCACGAGTGCTTTAATATCTGTTTTATGTCTTGTTTTGATCTCTCGTCTCTTTCCCGTCTTATTTTTGTAAAGTCCTTTTGGGTAAAGTTGCTGGTTTTGCTAATAAGACTTCCGACTTTCCCATTCAGAACCCGGCTCCGGTTGTTTTACAGAAGTGGAAAATCTGACTTCATCACACATAGCCAACACACCATTGCAACTTTTAGCAATACGATTTAACACTTTCAAACACTGCAAATAGTGGTGGCATGTGCAGGTATGCGTGTGAAAGATTTAATCAGATACAGGCTGCCAGAAGGGTTGTTTGTTTGTTTACTACAGCTGTTTCCACACTTTAAAGACGCAGCAGCCATGTTGGATTTTGATGTTGGGTCTTTACAGTAATGGAAAAAGAATGCTTGATCTCTGTTGTCTTTTAAGACGAAACTCATCAGTTGGAAAAGGCTCCTTTCCTGTGGTAGTACCGTTTCAACGTGTCTTCACAGCATGGCGGTGCATGGCCCAGTGGTTTAAGACATCAGGAAACAGTTCTACTCCCGCTTTGTCAAACATCCTACAAGCCTTTGTTCCCTTCTCTTCCTTTGACTTTTTTTTTTTTTTTTTTGACTAAATACCATTTGACACAAAGCCTCTCTGGAAATGAGGAGCTTGTAATCCTTTCTCCTCCTCCTCTGCCTTTACACAGGAAGGAGGGAACAGACACGGTTATCTGAGATATCAGGAGGACAGGAAACAGGCTGCGAAGAAGCAGCCCAGCTGAAGCATTTCAGATTTGTTAGGGTTAAGCTGTTCTGTTTTCCAACATCAGCACTTTTTGTTTAAAGTGCCTGCTCAGGCTGCAAAGTCCGCCGCTTGTCACAAAGAGCAGAACACAGATAATTCATAATGAAACACTGGAGTGGCTGATCTGGAAGGCTGTCAAGGTATAAGCTTTTGTCAAAAAATACATTACGTCATTGATTTAACACAATAATTTAAGAAACATACATAACATGACCATTTAAGGTAACGTAAAACATTTTGTAGTACTTCTAGTTTAAAACAGCACTACCTAATTAAGATTTATTTGGGGCCTCTCCTTTTAGTTTCCAAACAATGATTGACCAAGTTGGTATCTCTCCTGTAAGAGAAGCGGTAGGAGAAAGTAGAGCAGCCAGCTTACCAGCAGTGCACAGCAACAGTTGGGGAAGGGGCATTGCTGCATTGCTCAGCATACAGGCCAAAAAAAAAAAAAAGTTGAAGTTACTGAGGCGTGTTCTCTGGCCTCTCATTAAAAGGACTTAAAAATCCAGGAACCCGTTCCACAATGAGAACACTGCTCTGAAAAAATACATTTCATTATATAAGCTTCCAGGAAAAAACAATAACTCAGGTCCTTGGTCCTGGACAGACGCCGTCCGTTTTTCCCTTGCAGGAACGATTGGACGGAAATGTTTTGCAGTTTTGAAACAGTAACTTTTAAAACCATGGTAATGCTTCGAAACTGGTGGCTAGCCCAATCATGTCCCAGTTTGTTCCTCATTTTGGATTTCTGCTGAATGCATGTGATGTAATCTTAACGCTGAGGAGTTCAGGCCTCTCACACCTCCATGCAAGTCAGGGCAGAAGACAGCCAGGCTTGGATTTGCTGGAATGGAAATGTCTTCATGGTTGGAATCTTATCAGATGTTGAACAAATCAAGACGAGTTTCACTTTTCCACTACATAATGTGGATTAAGAGGTGAAACTCATGTTACTCGTAGTATTTAGGTATATATTTCAAAACCCAGCCTGAGTATTTTACGTCTACATGGTTTGTCATTTATGTGAAACTTACTGCTCCCAAGTATTTCACACTGCGGGAATGACTCAAGGTAAACATGTGGATGTCTTCAGGTCTGAACTCTGGTATGCGAAATTTGAGTATTTACGTCAAAACAGCCTTGGGTGCTTGGCAAAATATCAAAATGTGCTATTGAATGAAAATCAAAGTCTTAAAGCTTTGATGAATTTCTAAAACAGAATATTGCAATGAAAAAGCTAAAAGTTAATTGATAGTGTTTTAATTTTGTGCTATATTTGATATACCATGTTCTGTAAATTAAACTTAATATAAGGCCTTAATATGACAAGTTGTCTCAGTGAAGCAAAAAACATGGAGGATTTTCAGGAAAGATTCATCTTTTGTTGCAAAAAAAAAAAAAAATTAATCAGCTGGATTAGGACCCAGACACAGACCCTAATAATTGATAAAAATACATCCTTATATTTAAACATTTCTTTGCAGCTGCATCACAAATATCCTGCACGGGATTGTTGATCCCACACTTCCTACCATTTTGTCAGCATCGTGTTTCCTGTCTGACCTTCAAACCTCTAACATTTCTCTGCCAAATCTGTGTGTGTGTGTGTGGCTGCAGGCCGAGGGCGAAGTGGCCTCTCTGAACCGACGCATCCAGCTGGTGGAGGAGGAGCTGGACCGAGCTCAGGAGAGACTGGCCACGGCCCTGCAGAAGCTGGAGGAGGCCGAGAAGGCCGCGGACGAGAGCGAAAGGTGACGGCTGACGCGTTGCTGAACTATTGAGAAGTCTGTGTTAGTAGGAAGGTTTCAGAAAACTAAAACTACCCAATCATGTAACAGCTTTGATAAGTCAAAACAAAAGAGTAGGGGAAAAAATCTTTGTCATCTAACCCAGTTACGAACAGGAAAAGATACAGACACTGTTACCCTATTTTATGCGTATAGACTCGTGAGGCTAAGATTCAGGAATGCTTGTGTTATAAAACCTGATCGAACACGATCAAAAGCTTTAGAGGTATGGATAAAAAATACAAATTGAGGAGTTATATATGTTATACAAATCTAAAATCTAATTTTAAAGGCAAAAATACACATATCTGCACCATGTTTAGATTTAAAACCAAACTGGTTGTCAGACGTTGAGACAAAACGTCCCATTCTGTTCAACGTGATGTTTCTAAGACCTTGGATAAAGTACTGGCTAAGGTTATTGGCTGATCGTTATCCCTGCTATTTATTTTGCCTGCTTTGTCCTTTTTTATAATGTAAGAAAATCAGGAACGAAGAACCAATGAAAACAAATGGAGAGGGACGGGTTTTCTAGTAGTAAAGGTTACATTTACGGCAGAAATCTGTATTTTCTTATTCTAATTTCATCTTGAGCTACTCATGGAGGAAATAACATCTTTCTTATCGTCTATTTCCGGCACTACAAAGGAGACGCTTTTGGCACAGTTAAATAGGTCACAATTATGTTTGTTTCTGCCTCATCTGAGTTCATTTCCTCTGAGTCACTAACACCATCAGTATTACCTCTCATGAGTTGGATGTGTTGTTGCACTTCCTTGAAATGTGGGATTAAAAAAAAACCGTTTAAAGCTACATATGAACACAACTGCCACAACCGAGTAATGGTAATAAATGTTTGTTTTTTTCTTTATTAAAACCTAATAAGTTTTACTTTCATGTAAGCCTAAACATTTTTCAAACCCTTGACAGATTTTGGATTTAAAGTAATCTTTTGATTGAGCTGAAATGTTTCTTCTGGCTGGAAGTAATATTAACGTTTCAGAGTGGGCCTGTCAGGAAAACCAAACGTTACGCAGGCTTGTAGGTCAAGGCACAGAACCACGGTTGTCCAGAGATCAGAAGCTCAGTAGATATCAGACAAAGGCGAGGAGAGGCAGGGAAATCCAAGCAAAAAGAAACATAGTCGTAACCATGAAGCTCATCTACTAGCAACAGCTTTAAACAATCTGGCCCTGACTGAGTGGCTGTGTGGCGCAGAGGCCAGGTGCAATGCATGAAGCTGATTGCAGAGGAGCAGGTGGGCGTGGCAGAAGACAGACGGGCGCACATCATGACAGGCCCAGCCAGAGTCCTGACTTAGATCTGTGGACGGAGCTCAAGATTAGGGTGATGGCAAGGAGTGGTTCCGGATATGGAGCTCATTGCAAAAGAGATGAATCGTCAAAAATAACAGCTGAAACCTGCAGAAAGCAGCTCAGATATTACTAGAAGAGTCTGATTGCTGTTAAGCCAATAAAGGTTTTTCCATTGACTATTGGAAAGGGAATACATAATCTTCAACATAAGGTTTTCTTTTTCCTTCAGAAACAAACTCAATGGTTGAGTTAAAATACTTTTGCATTTTAATCTGCTTTGGTATGGATAGTTTTGGGCTTAGCTGCGTGGCTTGCATCATTGTTTTCTTTACAGGATATGAATCAGTGTTTGGTTCATTTAAAATCATCACTTTAGTGATTCTTTCTTTCTTTCTTTCTTTCTTTCTTTCTTTCTCTTTCTTAACGCTTTGCTTCGTTCTCACCTTCAGAGGCATGAAGGTGATTGAGAACAGAGCCATGAAAGACGAGGAGAAGATGGAGATCCAGGAGCTGCAGCTCAAAGAGGCCAAACACATCGCAGAGGAGGCTGACCGCAAATATGAGGAGGTGCGTGTTCCAACATGAGCTCTTCGCCCCAGTTTTTACTAGCAGATCAGATTCTTACTTTGTGCTGATTTTCTTTCTCCTCTTTCTTCTTTGTAACCTCAGGTTGCTCGCAAACTGGTGATCCTAGAGGGTGACCTGGAGAGAGCAGAAGAGAGGGCAGAAATCGCTGAACTGTAAGCGCGAGTAGAACATATAAAATGGTCAGATTAGTATGCTAATGAGTGTGGATGCTCAACGGATAGCCACCAGAATTGACAAAGACTCAGGGATAGGGGCCGAAACATTTTCAGAAAAAACTGAGCGAAAGTCCGGTTGCCTCTGATTTAGGCCTGTTTGTTAATGCCAATGAGGTTTTGCATAAAAATGAATAAATAACCTAAATGTTTTACCACTACAGAAAGTGCAGCGAGTTGGAGGAAGAGCTTAAAAACGTCACCAACAACCTCAAGTCTCTAGAGGCGCAGTCTGATAAGGTAACAGTCCAGACTACACATACGCCTACTCATTTCTACTTATTTTAAAAGAAGCATACATGGCCTCGCAGTATTCTCACCGATTTGAACTTTTCCTACGTTTTTTTCCACATTATAAACACAAACTTCAACTTCGATGCCATCGGGAATTTATTTGGTAGACCAACACAAACATTTACTCTGATACTGACGCTTCTAAATAAAATGCAGTGCAACCGTTTGCCGTCAGAAGGTGCATGCTCAGTAAACAGACCCCCTGTGTGTAATTCAGCTCTTCTGTGATGGCATCAAGGAGACCAAGGAACAAAGCAGATAGTTTGTGAAGATAGTCAAGGTTTACAGCAGGGTTAGATTATAAAAGAACATCTCTGTGCTGGAAAGCGAACATTGTACATCACCATGGACACACGTCGCCCCCTCTTTGAAACATGGCGGTGGGAGCATCATGCTGTTGGGCTGTTTATTTATTTATTAATGAACAGAAAAGATGTTGCCTTTATGGAAGAGTGACACAAAGAAAGCCATTGCTGAAAGATAGCAGGAAGTCTCATTTACTGCTCACCACAAACCCTGTTGGGGTCACAGCCAACATGTGGAAGAAAGGTGCTCAGCTCAGTGGAGACCAACATTAAACGTTTTGGCCCTCATGCAAAATGGAGGAAAACAAATTCTCTGAACGCACCATCCCCAGGGTAAAATAATGGCGATGTTCTTCATACGGGACAGGGCAGCTGGCCAAAGTTGATGGGAAGATGGACGGACAAGGACCCTAAGCAAACAGCCAATCGAATTCCCAGAAGATGTCGTGTACACATCTTTTCAGCTCTGCTCACAAATCAATGCTCAGGGTCAGTGTTCCATTGCTGGTGCCCAAGCTTTAAGTTACGTACTGATGAGCTGAATATGAGACAATCTCGTAATAAAACCTGATAGAGGCTACAAAATATAGCCCAATAAAGCACATTGAAGTTTGTTGTAACATGACAACGGGAGAAGTCCAATGGGTATGAAAACTTTTACAAGGCATTGTAAAGGCTGAGGGTGAAATAAACTACTACAGCTACCTTTTTAACAGTAAACTGATTAAGCCTCTCCTCTTCTGCACAGTACTCTGAGAAAGAAGACAAATACGAAGAGGAGATTAAAGTCCTGAACGACAGACTCAAGGAGGTACGTTCCCTTGTTTCTTCAAGCTGTCTGTCTATGTGTTGGCTGTATCAGGATGGTTAATATTTGTGGGGGGTTTTGTTTGTTTTGTTCCAAAAAGGCGGAAACCCGAGCAGAATTTGCGGAAAGGACGGTGTCAAAGCTCGAAAAGACCATAGACGACCTAGAAGGTACATTATGTTCCCATCCCAAGCTTTACTTTTCCTCTTTACTAAACGATCTTGTAAATCTTTAGTCGGGTTAATATTTAAGCTGGTCTCTTCCATTTCTCTCCTCCTTCTCCGCCCTGACCTGCGTTTGGCTCTGAACCGCCTCACCCTGCTTTCTGCTCTGCCGTTTCCACCTGCAGACGAGTTGTACACTCAGAAGCTGAAATACAAGGCTATCAGCGAGGAGCTGGACCATGCCCTCAATGATATGAACACCTTGTGAAGCTCCCACTTGGCTTCTGGTGTTTTCTCTTTCTCTTTCGGCCTTCTTAGAAGCACTTTCTCTCCTCTCCCTCTACCCACTCCGCTGCTTTCACAGTTTGCAGCGAACTGAAACACAATAAAGACATTTTTCCCCTTCCTCTGCCTTCTTCCTTTCTCACTCATGTTTTCCACATGACATAATTATGTTCCTCAGAGGCCTGGATGGAGCTTCTGTGATCATGCCATTCATTGCTGCTACTATTTCTATTGCAGAGAGCCTGTCGCAGGCAAAAGAGGAAAACCTAGGAATGCACCAGGTTCTGGACCAAACACTGCAGGAGCTCAATAGCTTGTAAAAAAAGAAGCAAGAAGAACAAAGCACAATGGGGAAAAAAAACACACCTTTTTTGTAAAGGAATATTTTCTATATGCCATCCCTTCTTTGTCATTTCACGTGTCCTAATCTGTGACTTTTTAACACATGTAGCCCACTTATGTATTTATGGTTCCTTTTTGTTTCTTTTACTTTTTTAAAACGAATGGTTTTGGGTTCACACAATGTCAGTATTGGTGCTAGAAATTGTTCTGGACCAAACTCTGAGACTCTGAGAACAAATAAAGCTTGTGATGATGTCCGTCTAATGCAGCTCCCGATGATACCATGCCCACTGCTCTTTTTAGCCCGTCTGGTAAATATGTGTAAAAAAAATTTCGAATATATCCAATCTTCTATTGCTGCTGATTAATCTCACTCTGTAAAACTGAAAAAAAGGAACATTTAAATTTTACATTTATTCACTGTGGGGAAAAAATCCCCCATTTCCTCTATTATTGGCAGCCATAACAATCCCTATTAAATAAATACAACTGGAAACATGTTTGACTTACAATTCACTTTTTCAAGTTGATCAGCATCTGGTAACTTTTAGTGCAACCTGCGGCTTTCTTTTTCCCTGGGGTATAAATAAGACAAGCCTAGGAGTCCCGTTTGCCACTCTTCAAAATGGGAAAGACAGTTTTTTTTGATTTTCTATAAAACAGCTACTGGCCTAAAATTGTCCATTTCTAAAGTTAAAAAAAATTAAATTGTAATACTAGTAAACAGAGTATTAGTGAAGGAACAGCGTCAACTCCCAGGAAGAGTTGTGGAGAACTTTTAAACAGGGACAGGTCATTTAGGTGCTTCATCCTGACGACACTATCCCTATTGTAAAACATGCAGGTGGCAGCAAGATGCTGTGGGGAGGCGTCTCTTCAGCAGGAACAGGTAAGTTCTCACCTAAACTAGCTTATGTCGAAAGTCAGAAGAGTGGTGCAGAGTGAGGAGAATGGTAAAGGATGTAAACAATCTCCAAAGCTCACTGTTAGATACCGGCAGCTCACCAAGTCTCCATAGCAATCATTGTCTAGAGCTAGCTAGCTATCTACATAGCAACTGGTTGTTTTGGGAGGGATGCCAGGACAAAAATGCACCCCGTTTTCTACCAGCAAAACTCTAAATGTTTCAGGACGGCAAAAAAATTGTGCAGGGTTTCTTAAAACAAAAACACTTCACCATTCTAATGTAGATTAGACAATTTGGAGTATTTGTGAGATAGAGTGTGGGATTTTCAATTTAGTTTTATTTCTATTGTGCCAATTTACAACACATGTCATCTCAAGGCACTTTACAAAGTCAAATTCAATCAAATCATACAGAATGGTCAAAAAGTTTCCTATCTAAGGAAACCCAGCAGATTGCATCAAATCTTGACAAGCACCATTTACTTTTCATGAAAGCGTAAAGCCACAGTGGCACAGTCCACATTGTCCATGGCTTTGCAGCAATCCCTCATACTGAGGATGCATGAAGAGATAGTGGAGAGGAAAAACCTCCAGCCGAACCGGCTCAGTGTGAACGGTCATCTGCCTCGACCGACTGGGGGTTAGAGAAGACAGAGCAGAGACACAAAAAAGCACAGAAGCACTCATTGATCCAGGAATCCTTTCTATGCATTTGTAGGATTCTCCTCCAAAGGCAATGGGAACCATGTTTTTTTTTTCTCTGCTTTGAATAAAAATCTGTTGGCTTCTACCGAAAAACTGAGAATGACTCGTCATTGGATCACCGGGGGATAACCATACAAATTGTTTGGCCAAATCAATGCAAAAATTGTTCACCAGATATAAAAGCTAAATGATAAGCTGAAGATAGGAGAGTAGAGAACACGGGACTCTGGATGATCTCGAGAGAACGTGCAACAGGGAGTGATCAAAGGTCCTTCTCTCTGCATGCTCCAACCTTGAGAAATGCTAAAGGAGACGATTATTAGCAGTTGTTTGCAAAAGGGGGTCGTACAACAAAATTAACAGCTTGGCCGTGGAGATTGCTCTAAGTGTTGGTATCCCATTGGCGAGTGTGCTGCTATTCTGCGACCTGGAGGCAATTTCCACACACGCATGAGGTGTATTGAAAAAGAGCCAGCAGAGAGCTTACGTGTGCAAACGTGCTGTGTTTTCTTCTTGCTCCATGAAAGCGGCGAATTTGTCCTCCCATAATTATCCATATCTGTAGAAGCATCAAACTCTGATCTTATCATGGGGGTGAACACCGTGTCATTGGCAGTTCAGCGTGAACAAAGTAGTCCGATTACACCAACATCAAACTTATTTAACATCGTGGAGTGGAAGGGATCCAAGGACTTTTTAAATACTGATTTAGTGTAGGTTCTCCATGACAAGGAGATATCATTTCTGAAGTGTGTGCAGTCATAAAATTCCGGTAAAGTGAGGGAATATTTTCGAAAGACAAGCCTCCACGTGTGATTTGGCCACGAAAAGTGCTGCAAAAACAAAATAGACACAGCATATACAGGTGGGAAATGTGCTGACTTCCTGGTGTCAGAACTGAAGCTTCATCCTTCTTGCTGAAGATTACGGTGAAACCCCGATCCAAATTATTGGCTCTGGTACGTTGCAAGCACTAAACGTCAACATCTAATTTAGTGCACCACACAATTGTCTTTCACTTATTCACTATCAGCTTTAATTGTCGAACTTTTGTACACAAACAAGGAATTTGACTTCGGTTCCACTTTGCTTTCCATAAAGACATTTTTGGCATACATATATGGATAGGAAATTATATATATATATATATATATATATATATATATATATATATATATATATATATATATATATATATATAATATATATATATAAATATATACGCTATTCATTTAAGAATGTTAAAAACATAAAAAATGAACAAGATACAAGTATATTTGATTACTTTTTATTAAGTTAGCTTTTTATTCATGTAGTGTGTAACTCTGTCTATGTGTTTCTGCCACTGTTATACCTAATTTTCCCTATTGTGGGGGAATAAAGGTATTTCTATTCTAATATATTTTTCGCACAAACAAATGACTTAGACTTAGACATCTTTATTTGTCATTTTGTATGTACAGAGTGCATACAGAACGAAATTTCTTTGCATACAGTTTGTAAATTACAGTATAAATTGCATCAGTGATTAAAAAGTAAACAATTGAAATGTAAACAATGCAGGAGAAGAGAACAGAACAGTGTGCGATCACGGTGTACAGGACAATATTTAAAACCATTTGTGATTTAAAAGTAAACAATTGAAATGTAAACAATGCAGGAGAAGAGAACAGTGTGCGATCACGGTGTACAGGATAATATTTAAAACCATTTGTATGTGCAGAAATGATGGTGCAAAAGGCATTTGTGCAAAAATGCGTTTAGAAACTACAAGTTTGGCAGCATTTGTAATGCTAGATAGAGATGCAGTGATGCAATGTGCAAATGTGGTGCAGGGTCCAGTTAGAGTTCAGCAGTTCAACAGTCTGATGGCAACCGGGAAAAAGCTTTTGCAGAATCTGGTGGACCTGCAGCGGATGCTGCGGAACCTCTTCCCAGAAGGTAGCAGGGAGAACAGTCCATGGTGGGGGTGTGAGGGGTCTGTTATGATGTTACGGGCTCGGGACACACAGCGCTGGGACGAAATGTTCTTAATGGAGGGGAGAGGGGCCCCGATGATCCCTTCTGCTGTCCTCACCACTCTCCTCACGTTCTTCCAGTCGGAGGCATTGCAGTCTCCACACCACACAGAGAGACAGCTGGTCAGAATGCTCTCTATGGTGCTTCTGTAGAAGGTCAAATGACCTGAATTACTAAGAAATGCTGAGTTTCATTTACAGACTATTTTATTAACCATTGTGATAAAGAGAAATCTGTGAGAATTGGAAACAATAAATACTAGTTTAAGACATCAAGACATATTTGCTATTTTAAACTAAACAAGTTGCATCAGTTTCAGCAAATATAAATTCATATGTTGTTGTTTCATTTTATCACATGTAGCATGCAAAAAAAGGAGCATTCCTCTGAGACCTTGGATTGTTTTTTTTCTAAAATAAATATCTAATGAATATTTTACTGACAGAAAGCAAAAAGAACATTACCAAATACTGGTTATCAGGACAAACCAACCCTGGATACATAGATTGATTTAACATTTAACGTTTGTAAAATGAAACAGATAGCAGGTTTTGTTAATCATAAAGTGGAAGAATTTTATTTATGGTTTGACTAGGTTATGTCAAACCTCGTAGATCTGACCATGCCTTTAAAGATGAAAACAATAACCTTGAGCTGACCTATCACTCTTGCTTGAGACTGCCGAATCCGAACTGTGGACGCTTTCATTTTGTTTGACCTGTCTGTGATCATATTTTTGTATATTCTGTATTTTTGTCCTCTAAGATAAAATATGAAAAAGATCAAGGAATATGGAATTTTACTGTTAAGGGTTGATTTACGTGCATCATTATATATGCAATGCATGTGTGTTAGAAGGAAGAACTGTATACGGAAAAAAAACAACTTTTAATTATTTTTAAAACAACTAAGACGTGGTTAAATACATGCAAATATACATTGCTAAAACTACTCGTCCACTCGCGCCCTGACTACTGTGAGTTCATTCCGGGCCAGCAGGGGGCGTCGTGTCGTTTCTGTGTGCATGATGCCTCCCATCTTCGCCGGGCGGGATTTCCGCAATAATATCAAGTATGGCGAAAACATACGACTATTTGTTTAAATTACTCCTAATCGGGGACTCCGGTGTCGGGAAGACATGCGTCCTCTTCAGGTTTTCAGAAGACGCATTCAACTCAACGTTTATTTCAACAATAGGTGCGTTTTCGGGGCTATTTTGGTGGATTGTGTGTTCACACTACGCAGAGGGACTGGCTCCGCGGAGGCGTCTATTTGCTGGAATGCTGGTTATGCTATGCATGTAGGAGGCGAAATAACTGGTTTTCTTCGTCAGCAAACGTTATTTCCTGTACAGGTTTGGGGGGAAGTGACCGCTTTAATTTAGCTGGATATAGAAAAGCTGTTGATAATATATTTATGCGTTATTTCTAACTAATTTGACACTAATTCTACACTCATACCGGTATATAAGCCCTAGTGTCAGCCGTTAGACCCGTCTATGTTCTGGAAAGACACCGGAAAACCTGATGTGTTACATGTTAAATACTTTAAATATAGAATGTTTTTAACTTTTAATGGGCCCCACGGGTTTTGTGTTGTACACTCGTTTGCTTAAATGTGTTTGTTGGGGGTCATTGCATCTTAAAAGTTAACGTTATGATGGCAATGTTAGTTTCCGTTTGCTTTCCTACAGGTATTGATTTCAAGATTAGGACAATAGAGCTTGACGGCAAGAAGATAAAGTTACAGATATGGTAAGAGTACTTTAAAAAAAAAAAAGGTAGACATTTTTTGTTAATACAGTGCCTTGCAGAAGGATTTGAGGTTTTCTATTTTTTTTTCACATTTGCAACCACAACTTCAGTGTATTTTGTTGGGATTTTGATTGCTAGAAAAGCACAAAGTAGTGGATAAATAAAGTTGAACGAAAATGATAAATAGTTTTGAAAATTCTTTAAAAAAAAGAAATCTTAAAAATGTTTTGTACTTTTCTGTTCAACTCTGGCGCTCCAAAATAAAATCCAATGCAACCGATTGCACTCAAATGTCAGCTAATTGCTAAATAGAGTGTGTAGAATCTAATTTTTATTTTTATTTATTTAACCAGGACATAGTCCCACAGAGATAATAAAAAAGAAAAACTCTTTTTCAAGGGAGTCCTGGCCAAGAGGCAGCAACAAACAGATACACAAAAGTGGCATGGTTAAAATAAAACAACAAACTATGAAAGCCAGGTACATGTATTCGAGGTAACGAGAGCATTAATCTGAAAAGCAACCGAAAAATAGCTGATGATAACTCTGGGTGAGCTGCAGAGATCCACAGCACAAGGGCAGTTGTAAGTAAACTTATCTAAAACACAAAATCGTACCTCCTTAACTAATAAACAAAGGCGAAAACAAGGGCAGTTCAGCCATAGACATCATATACGTAGACTCCTCGTTGGGGGGGGTCTGCCTATGCTGCGAATGTGTCAGAGCATCCACCATGTTGAATGTGGCAAATCTGCAGTTAGTCTGAGTCACTTAAACAGTATCAGAGGGAGTTTAATCTCAGAACATACTTTATATTCGTAATATTTTTATTTTTGTAATACAAATTTATTTTCGTATCCCTTTGGCTTCATTCTCCTGACTTTATACTCGTAAAGAATTAAAATAATTAAAATAATCTAACCTGGCCCTATTACTCCAGGACTGAAATAGTCCTGCAAGCTGTGACTATTCTGGAAATGTCCCCCCTTAATTCTCATACTATGACGTTTTTCTTATAATGTTACCACTTTTGTCTTTTTTTTTTTACTTTATTGTCCTAGGACTTTTTTTCCTCATGTTAGTAACGGTTGGGACATTTCCATGCAGCACAGGAATGAGGCATCTTCTCTGATCGACCTTCACTACAACAGAACTTAACTTCTTTCTGCCACATACAATATGGCGGTGACGTTGACGTACGACTCCGCGCCCAACGAGGCGTCTGCGTATATGATGTCTATGAGTTCAGCCCTACAAACCCCTTAGATCATTTACAAATGACAATGGGAGCTGTGGCTGGCTGGGTTGAAGGGTGCAGCGTCATCCTCCTATCATTCACCAGCCTGCATCCACCAATGGTGGAAAGGCACCGCCACACTCCGGTTAACACGCACGCAGTGCTGTGCACATGCTGCTGTCCTAATAATACATGGAAGCTTGTGGCAGAGGTCAGGTTGACAAACCCTCTACTCGTTAAAGTCACGGCTTCGCCTCACAAAGCATTTGTTGTGTGTTGTACTTTAGGTACGACTTCTGCAAACTAAATCACAACATAAGTAAATAAACAAAAATCACCATTGAAATACAGAAAAAAAACATATAAAAAAATAATATTTAAGCTCAGCCTTTGGGGATTATTAAACACAATGTTGGGTGTTAATAATTACATCCACGGGAAACCAGGAAGCATTATGGGTGATGTGTGTTCAGCCATGCGGGGAGCCAGCCACACAGAATAGATTTTTGGGATACATGGAAGTTGCATCTTATGGTCCACTTTCCAGTTCTTCCAGATAGTCTCTACTTCTATATATACGGGGGAAAACGTAAAAGTTTTTTGAATCAGATGATCCCCAGGATGGATCCATCTCTTTATTTAACACGTTTGACTCTTACAGGGATACAGCTGGTCAGGAACGTTTCAGAACCATCACAACAGCCTACTACAGAGGAGCAATGGTGGGTAGCTTCACATGCTATTCGTTTCTCTGTAAGGGCTCGACGGCTCTTCAGTTGTATTTATTGCAACGTGTCTTTGCAGGGCATCATGCTTGTCTATGACATCACAAATGAGAAATCTTTTGATAATATCAAGAACTGGATAAGGAACATAGAGGAGGTACGCGCTACTCCAAATTCCAAATGGGTGCTGCTTGCGTTTCTAAAAAGCCGAATGGAGGATTTATTTTTCTCTGTTTTAATGTAGCACGCGTCGTCTGATGTTGAGAAGATGGTCCTCGGCAATAAATGCGACATCAACGACAAGAGGCAGGTGTCCAAAGATAGGGGAGAGAAGGTGAGGAATCTCAGTTGAACATAAAACAAGGCTGTTGTTTAATCATGTTGTTAGCTCTAGTACGAGAGCAACACGTGTGTGCAGGTTCACTGGAGTGTAATCTGGGATTGTTCTTTTTTTCTTTCAGCTTGCACTAGAGTATGGGATCAAGTTCATGGAGACCAGTGCAAAGGCCAACATCAATGTGGAAAATGTAAATTATCTAAAAACTTTTTCACATATGAACTCGTTTGCATCTAATTTCATAGCAGTCTGGCTTCCTGCCTGTACGATTACCCTGCTGTAAAATCTGAATATGTCAGAGACACGTTAATTGTGAGATATTCCAGGAAACTGGTCGGAGAAAGAATTTTCGGTTTGATCGGCGATGACCAGTGACCAGAAAGTTGTGTTTTGAACCAGGGAAATAACTAAAACATGAAGGCTGTCGGCGCATAAGAAATGCTATTGGGCACACTACATTATCATTTACACTCTAATCACTAATTTAAGACTCTAAAGTGCTAAACCAGAAGGCTACTGGACTTGTTCTTTTGTTTCTTGAAGACGTTTCACCTCTTCTCCAAAATCTTCAGTTCTGAACATTGGTGGAAAATAACCCCCAACCCAGTAAGTGGTAAGACTGTCGTGTCCTGGATGACTAAGAATCTACACCCACATTGAAGATGCTAAAGACGGTTTTAAATGTCACCGTTGTCTTTTTTCTCTATCCACACGTGTCCAAAGTGCGGCCCCTGTGCTGATTTTGTGCGGCCCCCAGCACCGACCAGCACTGCTGGCTGGTGCAGATGGAAACTTTTTAATTAGGGCCAAATTATCCCAGACAAGTTAAAATCTTACAATTGAAAAAATTAGGTAGAACATAAAGCATTTGTCTTTTAATAACCCCACGTTTTACATTTAATTTCATAGTAAATAGGACTAAATCTGTCCAACTACTTCTAATTGTTTTGTTTCTTTGTTGTTGTTTTTTGGCCCTCGTGTGCGTTTCATAATTTCGGCCCACGGAGCGAAAAGTTTAGACACCCCTGGTTTAAAGTATCCATAAAGCGGCGTTTCACACTGACCGCTTCCTCTCACATTCATTGCGATGCGCCGTCTCCCTCGAGGATAAATAGCGACCGCTTCTGGCTTGGAGGATTGAAACATGTTTTGAAGGCTGTTCTCATATCTTACGGCTTTTAAAGAGAAATCTATATCAGCTAAAATTAATTGCAAATATAAGGCAGTCAACATGTGGGGATCATAAATTGGGCTTGTGACCGGTGTTTCTCTTTATACGCTAATTCTGGAGACGCCTTTAACACTGTGGCCGCAGCTTCCTCCTGGTTCCACGCCGATCAGACTGAGGCGTGCAAGCATGGCTATTCTGAGTCTGACCTCGTCGTTCTTCTTCAAATGCGTTACGTACGCAACACTCAGTGTTCGTTTTCAGCCCGTGTTTGCTGTTCCTAAATATTCTCACAGTAGATAACAGCCACAGCTTCAAAAGTGAGTCGCAGAAACCCTATCCTTACTGTTCACTCAACGACAGAGAGAGGTACAATCTTCAATTCGTCTATCCCAGGGGTCTGCAACCTGTGGCTCTTTACACCTTCAGCTTTGAAGGTGTAAAGAAACTTAGAACTTAGACCAAAAATGCGAGGGGAAAAAAATTGGTCAATGTTTCTAAATGTAAAGGTAATTTAAAATTGCTAGCTTTAGGATGCATTTAGTTCTGCAATATATGCATAACATTTCCAGAAAGAAAGAAACTAATGGTGTATAGAATATTTTACTATAGATAAATGAAGTATCTTTTTGTCAATATGTCGCAAACTACTTGCTTTTTCATCATTGTGATGCCATTTGCTATAAAAATCAAATGTCCAATTGAAGAAAATGCATTGAACCTAAACATAAAAATACTGTTGGTTTAAATAATAAAGACTGTTGATCTTTAATTAAAAAAAATGTAAACAAATTTCCTATAGTATACTATAAAAACAAGCTCTTGTTTCAAAGAGATGCTTAACTTTTGCGGCCCTAAGCTAAATTTGTATCGCTGGACCGAGGCCAAAAATGTTTCTGCGGGTTGCAAAGGTTGCTGACCCCTGCTCTAGAAAATAATCATTAGAACAAAGAGAATTACAGAGAGAAAGCAGCAAATATCCAGAACAGCTAGTAAAACTGGAGAAATATTGACACTGACAAGAAAGTCGGAGTCTTACAGCACTAGAAAGAAAGCCGTGAATAGCAATTTCAATATTTTTATTGTTTTACGTGGTTTTAATAATTCCCCCCCTCTTTATTTTAAATATTGTCTAGTAGTCTCCTCATGGCGACTGTCTGTTTGAACTCATTTTATAGAATCGTGATGGGTAATGTCCAGGCTTCTTTACTCCCCGACTCTGTAGCAAAATGCTTTAGATTGATGTATACAAAGGCACCATTCATTTACATTTGCATTTGTTTGGATCCACAGGCGTTTTTGACTCTTGCCAGAGACATCAAATCAAAGATGGACTCGAAAATGGTAAGGGGGAAAAACCATTTTATTAATACAGGCCTTTATACCTCTTAAGGCTTTTCACTTTTTGTCAAATTACAGCCGCGTTTTATTGATGTTTAATGTGATTGGCCAAAACATTGTATTTCTTACACAAATAATTGTGACGTAAAAGTATGAACGGCTCCAATTTATGAAAAAAAACTTAAATCTGGAAAATGTGGTGTGCATTTGTGCTTCGCTCTCTTCAGTCAACATTTTGTGGAATCACCGTTAGCTGCGATTACAGCTGCGAGTCTTCTGGAGTCCATCTACCAAACATTCTTCACGCTCAGTCAAATTTGATGAAGAGCATTTGTTAACGCTAGTTTTCCATTCTTACCTGAGAGTCTCAATTACGTTTAGGTCTGGTCGTCTCCTGGATTTAGCTCTGTCCACTTTTCCACCAGCTGACCAGCCACCCTGCGCCCGCTCAAGAAGACCATCCACCCAGCAACACGTGTTACCGTCTGGATGGTGTCTTCACCGTGATTTGCAGTGTTAGCTTTCCTCCACACATAGCATTTTTTCATCGGGACCAAAAAAAAAAGTGCCGCTTTGGTCTCATCTGACCAGAGCAGCTTCTTCCACATGTCCTCACTGCAAAAAGGGAACTAAAAGTAAGTAAAATTTTCTTGAAATTGTTGTATTTTTCCTTGATTTGAGCAGGTAAATAAGACTATTTGCCAATGGAATAAGATTTTTGTGCTTAAAATAAGAACGATTCATCTCCATCATCTTATTTCAAGTGCAGAATAGCTAATTATCTTATTTTAGGGGTATAAATACTCATCCCATTGGCAAATAGTCTTATTTAGCTGTTCAAATCAAGGAAAAATATACTGATTTCAAGAAAATTTGACTTTTAGTTCCCTTTTTGCAGTGCTCTGCATGGCTTTTCTTAACAATGGCCATCACAGAACAGGTGGATTTATACTGACACACACGTTGACTCCTGTTTGGTAGTCGGAAGAGCGCTGAAGCAAATTAGTTGTGTTGGATTTTTATTTAGAAAAGCCCATTAAAATACATAAACATCTGTAAAGTTCTGAAATGTGAAAAAGGTCCGGGTGTGAATACTTTTCCGTGCACAGATGAGAAACTATGAGTGCAGCAGCCACTCTTATGTATTTCAGGATGTATTTCTGGGTTTCTTGTTACATCTTAAAAAGCATGGAAGCGCTTGTTGTTGTTTTTTTTTAACCGATCGTTTTGTGATTTGCTGCAGGAAGGCAACACCCCTCAGGGCGGCAGTCACGGAGTCAAGATCTCAGAGCCACAGAAAAAGACCAGTTTCTTCCGCTGCAGCTTGCTCTGAGGACCCAAGCCTTCCATGCTGGCTACAGGCCGGCCGGACACAACTTGACTGTGCTTGCTCTCAGCACTTCCTCCTCTCTTTTTTTTTTTTTTCCCGTGTTCTTCCCAACCATGGCCTCTCCCGGGTCTCCCGGTCTGCAAAAATCCACTGTTGTCAGTAAGTGGATGACTTCCCCTCCTCTCTTCCTTTTCTGACGGCTTCCAGAGGTGCGTCGCTTCTGTTTCTAGAGGATAACTTGTCGTCACTTTGCAGAGTTTTTAAACTGACAAAGGACTCAACCCTGAACATGATCCGCATCTTCTTTGTTACAAAATCCGGGCTCCTTGTAATTTTCAGTCTGTAGCAAAACCAGTGACAGAAGACTCTTACATCCCTACAATATTTTTACATTGGATTGCAAAAGTGACGCTTTGATCTATTTTAATGGCACTCGTTTGGGTTTTGGTGTTAAATGTCGCTGAGCAGCGGCCGATGGTCCTGAGCTTCAGTGAAACAAGAGTTGCACTTTCTTCATATCAGCAGCTGAAGTCATATCGGGGGGGTATAAAGTGCATTTAAAATCAGTTGGAAGCTTTCTCATTTTATCTCTTTAATTTGTCTGTTGGTCTCGACAATCATCTGATGTGACTAAACGTGGGTTTTCCTCATGCCCTCATCACTGCCTCCCAACTAACATTTGCACCGGCGTTGAAGTGTAGGCAAAATGCGGTCCGTGTTTTCTCAGCCCTGCTGCCCAAAGTTCAGCGATGAGACGTTTCTGTAGTAGAGATGCACCGATCGGGCTTTTCCTGGCAATTTGGTGGCGACTATGACGTCTAAAAGACTAAAAATATTCCTTGACGCAGGCTCCTTGATAGAGGTTGCAGTTTTGAATCCAACAGAAAATGAAGGAAATCACAAGATTGTCCCCATTTACGCATCAAGGCGCGCACCTCCATCCTGAGTCTGATTTTTAAGCTCCAAACAATTGGACCAAAGCACCTGCTCTTGAATATTGTATGAAAATGTTGGGTGTTGATTGT
The DNA here is from genome assembly GCA_037039145.1 of Fundulus diaphanus. Classification (NCBI taxonomy): domain Eukaryota; kingdom Metazoa; phylum Chordata; class Actinopteri; order Cyprinodontiformes; family Fundulidae; genus Fundulus; species Fundulus diaphanus. Next base: position 20,684,618 of record CM073133.1, on the reverse strand, counting down.
TTAATTCAGTTAATCAATAGCCATGGGGGGAGGGTGCATTGTGTAGAAATTGTGTTGTTAGCCATTTAAGTCTCCTTTCCTGCCAGGGACACTTTAAGTAAAAAAAAAAAAAAAATTGGGATAACAGGATGGGGCCTATATGGATGTTATTTACTTAAAGTAATAAACTATTATATACTCCTGCTTTCATACCTGAGTTAAATCATTAAGATTGATCTATTATAATCTAACAGAACAGACTTCTTCTGATGTTCAAGAGAATGCAGGTAAAAAACTTCACCTCCCTAGGTTAAATCTGCTTGTATTAAAGGAGCAATAAGTAGTAGTGACACCTAGTGGTTAAAATCGGAACAACACACACACACACAATGCCTTTCACTGAGACCCGCCATTTGCCCAACGGTCCTCCGGCGGTGAAACTCGGCTGAATTTTTACCTCCACAGGACAGGTTTATAATGTTGTATTCGGCTCTACTTCTGGTCCGCTTCTCTTCCTGGCTTCCATGTTGGCAGGCTGCTTTTGTCAAGATAAAATACCAAATGCTGCGCTCTGGTTTGGAAACCCTGGGAACTCTCATATGATTGGCTCAGGAACCAGGAAGTAAACCCAGGCTACACTCTGAACCGAAGTAGTTCCTTACCGTACCTCCAGGAGAAAAACGTGACTAAAACATCATTGATGGAGAGGACAGATTATTTATAGGGAATGTTACTTCCATTGCAGGTGACAAATGAGAATGATTTTAGGTTGATTTTACAGTAAATATCTAACTCATAGCTCCTTTAAATGCTTCTCCGTGTTGGTTTGTGCCGTACAAGAGCAGCTGGTTGAAGATGAGTTTGATGTTTTTCCCTCAGTGGACAGATTACTGTGAGTCACTGAGCATAAACACACATTAAAAATTAGAAATAGAAATTTTTAGAAAAAAAACTTTATTGTATAACATACATAGAATATTTATTCATTATGTCGTTTTTTAGGTGGTGAAAATTCCACCGCTTTATTCCCTTCCTGTTTGGACAGATGTTTTTGCTTTCCGTTGCTTCCTGTGAACAAAATGTTAGGGACTGCGTTGCTGGCGCTTTATTTTTTTTTTATTACCAAGTTCTGTATTGTTTTCTGCTAACAGTGCAGCAAGTACATCTTTTGCATTCGTCTTCAGATATCAAAACTTGGATTATAATCTACAAAGGCAAATATCTGGAGACGTAATTCAAGAGAGGTGTCGAACATTCACGCCTTAGTTTTCCCAAAAAAAAACGAGGTTCCCAAAGTCTGTGCAAGAGCAACGTACCCACATGCTTAACGCTGGGCAAGAGGTGCTTTTCATCATTTTCTTTTGTTTCACACAGGGAAAAGTTTCTCAATTTAAATTCCTTGTAGTATTTTTCCAGGTCTGGATAACGACGGACAGCAGAAAATGGAGGAGGGGGGGGGAAACATTTGTATTCTCAGACGCGGGAAGCCGACCGCAGCGCTTGTCGTTGGGATGAAAAGACAGATCCCGCTTTTTAAAAGCAGCGTATTGGCCTGAAGATGGGTTTGTGCGGAGACCAAAACATGCCGATCCCCCAGCCGCTCTATAAGCGTGCTGACTTTAATGGTTGGATATGTCTGAGCTGTTCAGTGAGACTATTCTACTGCAGTTTATCTTACACATCTTCCTCTGGGTGGTCCATAAACGAGGCTCTAGATGACATTCAAATGACGACAGTTACGGTTATTAGATGGTAGGTTCACATTAAGGTCACCCCATTTCCCCGTAGAGCTCTCCCAACACTTTACCATTAAATCGTGTTGTCTGTGTAGTGCGTGCCAAGTGATAGCTTCGCTATATAACAACACAGTGTTGATCTGTCCAGTCCTTGTATTATAAAGGCCGTGTAATACCAGAGTTTTACAGCACCAAGTGATCCACCGTCCCCATACTGTAATCTTTCACTTTCAAGCATTTGCTTTCTTGTAACTTATGTAAACGGATGTAAACCCAGTACGCAGGTATAGAATACAGGAGTTTTAAGCTAACGCCTGCCAATATCGTCTACAAATTCATAATGTTTGCGCTCTGCTCACATCAAAGCGGGCTCCAATTAAGCTCATTTCGGGGATTTTCCATGTTGTTTTGTTGTGGCCCTCACGTTTGATGGCTAGCTGGCGTTATAGGAACAGTATGCCTCTTAGCTAAACCGCCGAAACACAAATTTGAGTCAGTATTTAGTTAAACTTAGGGGGGGGAAGTGGGCCAGAGTTAATTAAAATCTGTTACTATTAATATATACGCTTGAGTCTAAGCCTTTTTCCTTCTTACCTCATGTTTGCATTCCTATGTTAGTTTCTTCTCTGGAAACTCTGTTCCTGCATCCTCTGTGTTTAGAAAGGCATCTTAGCGGTTTCTTTTCGGATCAAAGAAAGAAAGATTTGGGACCTCATGATTTCCAGAACCATTTGTCTTAACCGTGAGTTCTCATAGCTGAGCTATGCATCGTGAATCTTGGACCTTTTTGCATATTTGTACACCCCTTCTGTTCAATTTATGTGCTTTGTTACATTTAACGTTTAGTTTTTTTTTTTTATCACAGGTCATGCTCATTTGAAAACTGCATGTAAAACTAAACTTCAAGCTGTTTTGTTTTTTTTCTTTTCTTGCTTTAGCAGAGATGAAACGGCGTTGTTCTGTTTCTTGAGTAATCGAGCGGCTTAAGGTGATAACAGAACCAGAGAGCAGACGTTAGAGACACAATCTGTACTTTTGTTTTCTGGATGGAGTGATTTTTTATTTTTTTTACTTTTTCTTTAGATCCCTATAACATGTAATACAGCAAACACACATTTTTAGCAGCCATGTTTTCATTCTGTCTGGTGGGAGTTTTGAGGGGGGGAAAAGTCTATAAATATCAGTGAAAAATAAATCTATATAAACTGTACTGTACTTTCTAAACCCATAAGAAATGTATCTACATACTGTAGATATGTGTACTTTTGATTTAATAAAAAAATAAAATAATGTTTCATCTTCTTCCAGTGTTTTCATTGGCTGGTTTCCTGACGAGACGACCAATAGTTGACCCCGTGCTGGAGCTTTGCTGCTTTCAGAACCAATGGGGCCCCGCTCTGCGCGGCCCACTGGGAGCCACTGGAATATTCTGTTCTTTTATATTCGGTGTAACCAAACCCCCTGAAGATACAAAACAAATCTTCTGCTTGACGGTCATGATTAATGAACCCCATCCTGATGGATTAGCTGGGCTCACGGGCCGTGGTTGGTGTTCTAGCAAAAAAAAATCTCTGGATGTAGGTTCAGTTGAAGTTTTACTTCAGGTAAAAACATTTAAGATGCCGTGACAACAAAAAAAAGTAAAAAATAGTTTTCTGAACATGTCCGCTTTTGTTAAGTTCTGCAGTATTTTCAGTCCATTTTGTTGGGCTTTTGCGAGCGATCAAAAAAGCAGCTGCTGGTTCCCTTAGATCCGTATGTGAAAGGTGCTGTAAAGAAAAAAAAAAGTTGTTTTGTAAAAACCAACCACCGTAAGATCAGTGCATTTTTATCAGGATCGTATTAGACAAACACAACGTAGTGTAGCTGTGAAGTGGAAGTTCAGATTTCTCTTTCACAAATGAGGTGTGGCGTCCGTTTGCATTTAACCAACCTGGTGTTATTTCACACTCTGTTACATTTGCACTTCTGCAGACTAAGTTCTTTACAAAATAGCTCAGAGTGGGTGGAGAGCATCCGTGAACAATTAATATATTTTCAAGCCTTGGCACTCATTCTTACCTGGGTTTGGTTCTGGACTTCGACTAGGCCGATCTAATTTAAGTATTTTTTATAAATTCAATTTTACTAAATGAAGGATCTGCAACCTGCAGCTCCATAGATATCTTTATTATGGTATCAAAGTGTAATTATGATGGTAAATGCTGGTTTTACCATTTTTTTTCATCGAATAATTGCCTTTAATTTCCACAACAGAATAACACTAAAAGTGCCATAAATAATATTTTACTTTTGGAAACAAAGTAATTTCTTTTTTATCATTACCCATAAATATCAACATCCCATAGCAGAAACCGTTTGTCCTCTTTTCTTTTTTTCCAAAAGTTTGGGGTTATTTTTATTTTAAACCTTACAAATAGACAGAAAAGGGTGGTTCTTTAAAAATGACACCATACAGGATTTCCTATCGTAAATCTTTTTTTTTTCTTTCTTCAAAAGATCCAGTTTAATTTAACTGGACTCTGGGCAAAATGGCTCCCTGGACTCTGAAGGTTGCAGATCACTGCTCTAAATCATGACGCTCTGAAAACACGTTTAGGGTCCTTGTCCAGGTTTAAGGGGAAGCTCCTGTCCACTCTAAGTCTTCTGCAGCCTCTAACAGGGACTTTAGTGGACTGCCCTGCGTTTAGCTCCTTCCATCTTTCCATCAATTTATTAATTAGTAGCACTTAGGAGGCAATGCGGTACCGCGCACGTGACGTCACGGCCTTAAGAGTAACGCCCCTTTTGCCGCACCGGTAGGGCAAACAGTCGTAGAACGCACATACAAACCAGCCATTACAAGCGCAACAGAACCAGCGATATGACCGACTTTGCAGCCATTAAACTTACCCAAGACGATGTCCCAGGCGCACGGTTTACTGGTCGCACTGTGGAAGAGCACACCAACCTTCAGCTGAAACGGTGGCTTGAGTGTCGAGGGCTCAAAAAAACCGGAAGACGGGCCGAGTTGATTCAACGGTAAGCTTTGTTTTTTTCCCTGCTCGGCGTTCATGCCTTTGTTATGATTTCCACCGTGCTTCCACCGAATCTGGTAACTTTTTCCGGGTTGAAATGTTGTGTAGGCCGCCCGCACAAGTGTACCCAACGCACACATTTCTCCTTGGCACTCTTGAGTTTCGGGAAATTAATGAAGAAAACATCCTTCATATGCGGCCGATCAGCGTACCTCGAGTCGCTGTTGCACGTTCCATAGCAACAATGTTTATAAACCATGGTCTTAGATGTTGGAAAAAGCAGTCGTTTACCGAGTAAAACCTAGGCTAACGCACGTCTCTTCCACAGCAAAACAGCGGCGGTTTGGGAGTTTGCCCTACTGCGTACCATGTGATGTGACGTCATCGTGACGTTGTGTTTCTAAAAATAGCTCGCGCGCGGTACCGCATTGGTTGCATTGTTTTTTTGGGTTTTTTTTACTATTATATCACTAATAGGAGCAGATCACAAACACTCCACACCATTTGGATTTTTGTCCCATTTTAAACACCATGTACCGTATTCATCCCGCTTCACAGTTATAAACCGGTTTGTGTTGGTTTATTACCTCAAAATCAATTATAAAGCTCAACTGCGAAAATGGCCAAGGGGAGTGAATACTTTTCACAAGTACCTGAGGAAATCTGGAGCTCTGTTAATCATGTTCTGGAAATCCTCGAGTGACAGGCGTCCATCGTTGTCCAGGTCGGCCTCGTCGATCACCTTCTCGCACACCATCTTCACCTCGTCTTCTGTCAGCTCGTTACGGGTGAGCTTGTTCAGCGTCTTCTCCAGGTCTGACTTGCAGATGAAGTCATCGTTGTTGAAATCTGTACAGAACAAACAATACATAAAAAGGATCCTCTCTAATTTTTGTGGTCCCGTGTGTTAAAGTCGATCAGTTTCAGTGTTTCTGGACGCTCGTATTTGATTTTGTGACTGTTGAACTCAAAATACATGTACTGAGTTGACGATGGAAATCAGAAATGCAAAGGAGGCCATTTTGTTGCAAAACAAGCTGACTGAATGACAACAATGACTCGCTGTGACTTATTTTAAATCTAGTTTTCCAAAGAGTTCATGTGTTTTATTAAGGTTCCCAGAACCTTTGGAAGAGAAACAGCGTTAGGCAAGGCAAGGCAAATTTATTTGTACAAAACATCTGAGTACAGAGACAATGCAAAGTGCTTTACATGATTAAAATATAGGAAAATAAAACAGAATAAAAGCAAGTTGGAATAAAATGTAGAAACAAAATAAAACATGGGAAAATAGAAACTAAAAGCAAATATTAAAAACAGTTGGACTACAAAGTTGAACTAATGATGTTTCAGTCAAACTGTTTAATTTGAACAGTCGAAGACAATCCTAAACAAATGTGTTTTAACCTTGATTTAAAAGAACTCAGGCTTTCCGCACTTTTTCTGGAAGTTTTTTCCAGATAAGTGGAACATAGGAACTAAATGCTGCTTCTCTGTGTTTGATTCTGCACGGTACGCATCAGGGAGCATCCTGAATTGGAGTGTGTTTTACGTCCTCTGTTTTAAACCTTTTAACCGTCGCTCTTTGAGGCAAGTTTAGGCCATAGTCAATTCTCTTGAGAATCGTGAAACACTAGCTGTGTTTACATGCACAAAATTTCACGATCGGATTAAAATGTATTAGGATTAAATAATCTGATTGTACCGTTTATATGGGAACACAATCTGATCATAATGTGCGTATATATCCTGTTGAGCTGCTGTTCACTAGCTTTGTACATTAATTAGATCAGATTCATAAAAAAGAAAATATCTCGCATTGTAAGAAGGAATTCGGTGGAAAAAATAGAAAATGTCCAGGCAGAAAATTACCAGGACATTTTCCGTTAATTAAAGTAAACTCAAAAACGGATTTTTTTTCCCGCCATAATTTAATGGGGTCTTTTTTCCTGGTAGATTTATTCACATTTCTGTTAATTCAAAACAGAAAATTTCCATATTTTTATTTATTTAATTTTTCCCTGGCACATTTACAAACATGTCAGTTCTTTAAAAAACTAAATTTTCCTTATTTTCTTTTACAATGTTAGACATTTTAGGACCCCATAAATATATGGTCATATATACTGTCATATATTAAATATTCGGTATTAAATACACTATAATATTAACATAATTTTGAGAAAATAAAATAAGATTTTAATTAGAAAGTTTTTTTTTCCGTTTTATGCAACAAATAATTTAGCAGTCCATGTGTATTCTCTCGACCAGTCAACTGTGGTATTGAACGGTGTTTGTTTCACTGTAAATGATTTTTTTCTCAAAAATATAATAAAATCTCAGATTTTTATGACAATCTTTCTTTCTGATAAACTGCCTGATATAATTCCATCAAAATGTTATTTTGATATTTAGGAAAAAAAATGTAAACATTGAAAAAATGTAAAGTCCTCAGAACACTATTCCAATGTGAAACCAACTCATCCAAAGGGATAATAAATTTAAACCACTTAACAGTATTTATTTGCAATCATTTTGCAATTTTTAGTCATTTTTTTAATGCGATCTTGACACATCACCTAGGGTCTTTATAAATAACATTTTGTATTATATAGAGCAAAATAGGTTATTGAGTTTGAAAAATCCTGCAGTTTATATGTGCACATACAAACTGCAGGATTTTATTTATTTACCTATTAATATATTAGCAGCGCTGCTATGTTTATGTAAATCAGCTCAGGTCAAAATAGATAACAAACAGCATATTTAAGTACATGATATGACATTTCCATTTATGTATTGAATAAAAGACTCCCTTTCTGTAAATGAATGGCAGTCTATCAGTGGCTTCATCTTTGACTTTTTTTTTCATCTTTTTTTTTGTGTCAAACTTTACCGTAGATTTTGAACGCATAGTAGGCCTTGAGGTCCCGAGGAGCCATTTCACTGAGAACCGAGAACATGTCCAAGAAGTCGTCCAGAGTCATGTTTCCCTCTCCATCCTCAGAGAAAACCTCAGCGATCCTCTGCCGAAACGGGTTGTCCTGAGCAGAGAGACCACCAGAACTACTCGTCTGGCAAACAGATAAAATGCCAAAACCTAAATACACAAACTTATTTCTTGTGTCTTCATGCTACAAACAGTGCCCTGGGTTTATATAGAAGACATGGCTCTCCACACAGGGAGGCATGCCCTGACGTACCCCATTATTACTCTAAAACAGGGGTGTCCAAACTTTTTGCCATGGAGGCCAATAATGTCACGTAGAAAGTACTCAGGGGCCACAAAACTAAAACCTTTATTCAATCTAAATGGCAAAAAACATTTTTTTCCCCATTTTTATCTGGTTGACAATAAACCAAACACACAAAAAACTTTAATGAAAGAAGCAAATTCGTCTGATTTCTGTAGAAAAGGAATCTGTAAATCATTTTAGGTTTGAAACATAAAAATACTATTGCAGGTTCGCCTGGCAAACAAAGACCTAAACTTTTTGGGTTGATCTGTGTTTCTGTTTTTTTTTTTTGTTGTTCTTTTGTGTGTGTCTTTTTAGCAAAAAGAACAGGATTAATCTTGCTTTATTTTTACCGAGTTAAATAAATGAGTGCACACCATTCTGCCTTTTGGTTAAACGTGTGTGGTCTTATCTACTATTAACGTCAATTAAAAGCAATAATATGGCCAATAAAAGATTTTTAAAAAGTTGTTCCACCTTATATTTTTCATTTTAAGAAGATTTTAATTTGTGTCGTTTTTTGAAAGGGCTTGTATCAGTGAAAATTTACCAATTTTTTAAAAGTGTCTCGCCTCAACCATCTGAGCTGGCAAAACCAGATATAGGCCATTGTTGAGCTCATATTGAGGGCCACCCAGAAGCATTCAGAGGTCGCAAATGGCCCCCGGGCTGCACTTTGCTGCTCTAAAAACTGAACAAAAATCACATAATTTATAGTTCAAGACTATTTTTTTTGGAAAACCGGTTGATCTGATTGGCATCTTCTGCAGCGCGGCTAAATTAAAGGACAATTTCAGAGCTTAAAGGAGCTTAAAGGAGCATAGCACACGTTCCAGGATTTTTGCGTACGTCTGCCCCCTGTGGTGACAAGTTGAAATGACACCAGTGTTGCGCATGGGTGAAGAGGAAAAGCATCTGCCGCTGCTGCACAGGTCTTTTGTTTAGAGGTGTAATGTCTTCTGAGGTAAGAAAGCTATAAATATTGACGTTAACCCGTGTTCTCTCGCTAATGAATCGATTACGGCAGATACTCGACAAAGTAGCCAGGTGAACGAGAGCGCGCAGCGGATCACAGCCACGGACACACCTAGAGAAAACGACCCGAATCACTCTCTCATGAACTGATAGAGGCAACTGTGGCAAACAGAGGATAACTCATTTTACACGGCATGTATGGGAAATAAAATAAATAATATTTAAGTTCAAAACATTCACTATGCACCTTTAAACCATCTCTAATATAATATTTCTCTATTAGTAAAAACAAATACATATATATATATATAGATTTTTTTTTTTTTATGTTTCAAATTTATTACATTATAAAAGGTTACTGTTTTTGACAGAACACTGTTCATTAAAGGAGCAGGTGTGTTTTTTGGTTAAATGTGGCTACAGGAGTTCCAAAGGAGGGTTTAACCCAGGACAACATTCATGGATTCATTCATGCAGGGGCTACAGACCATAAAATCATGCCGGTTTCCAGTGATAACGCCTGATTCTAATGAGTAAAAATGATGGAAAAGGTCCCGGTTTGGAGCAAACGATTGACCTCACCGTCTTGTCCAGTTCACTCCTTTTCTAGGCGCCTGCCAGTAAACAGTAAATATATGTTTACCTCGCTGGCCTCTGCGTAAAGGGGCATATAATTGACCTTTTTCTAACAAGTGAGCCCTCGGGGACCCAGCAGCATTCTTCAAGTTTAAAGGAGTCGGGTAACATATAACCTTTCAATGAATTCTGTCGATTAGTTGGTCATGAATTATGGATCGGGAACAGAGGGAGAGAGCGGGTCTGCCGGGGGTTTTTTTGCGGACCAGTGGGTCTACCTTCAGCTCCGGCATGCTGCCAATCAGCTCGTATGGTAACTTCACATCTGGCTGGTTGGTGTAGTCAAGAGGAACGAGCTGTGGTGCCAAATCCCGATACCGGTAGAACAGTCTGGGGAGATCCAACACATTCACTTTCAGTATTGAATTGCAAATTGTCTTTTAAATTAGACAGAACACATTGTTTAATAGTGGAAACTACACTTAAACAGGACAAGTTTAAGTGTAGTTTCCTAGTTTAGTTTTACTCTAAAAGGTTTTGTCCAGAACTGAAGAAAGAATAAAGCAGGATAACTGTAGCTACAGCTGTGATCTATTACTATGGTTATTCCTGGAAGAGAAGAGTAAAAAGTCTTTATAATAAAAACATAAAAATCATATTTATTGCAGTACTATAATATCACAATATAACATTAACCGCAGGCCAATCCTCACAACCTTGTTCACTACCGTTGCAATTGTTTTAAAGACTTTCTTGCTGTAGACATGGGCAACGTTAGGTGAAAAGCTATTTCCTAACTCATGAAAACAATATACACCTTATTTCTTGAATGGCATGTTCTCTCGTCTTTCCCATTTCAGTGAGATTGTACTAATAGCCCGGGGAAACAGGATGTTGCAGATTGCTAATTAGAAGTTTGCCAGCTGTCTTATTAATTTCATATATATATATATATATATATATATATATATATATATATATAGATAGATAGATATAGATAGATAGATATAGATAGATATATATATATAGATAGATATATATATACTGTATATCCCGCCTCTCGCCCATTGACAGCTGGAGATAGGCACCAGCACCCCACGCGACCCCAATAGGGATTAGCGTGTTGGAAAATGGATGGATGGATGGACGTATATATATATATATATATATATATATATATATATATATATATATATATATATATATATATATATATATATATATATATATATAATAAAGTCTGCATGAGATGAGAAAAACTTTATTGATTTTAGAGGAAATGTTTCAGTTGGCAAAAATAATAACTTAATAAACTAAAGGTTGCCTTAATTTAGATTTGTCTAACATTGGATTTCATCAGTAAAAGATTAACTATTTTGGTGGCTGTTACGTATTTAAGGAAGGTTTTGATAAAAATCAAGGGTCCTGCAGGTTTTCGATGCTTACCTGAGAATTTCTTTTCTTGTGAAATATGTACAGTCCTGAAAAGACAGATAATGGTGGGAAAGTAAACACTGAACCTTCAGTAAGGAAATCACTGTTTTCACATTGTACAACTGTGTTTTTATTAAAGTGTTATCCCATTGCAGGGTTCTTCATTTTTTCCCCCTTTTGTCCTCATTAAATGTTTAAGATTATCAAACCAACTTTGATGTCAAAAATTAGAACCTGAGTTAATACAGCTGCAGATTTCACACAGGGCTGTGTGAAAATATAATTGCCCGACTTCCTGAACGCCACCCTTAGGCCTGGATACTACCTGCTGTGCAGAATCAAGAAATCACCTGAGTGGAAACTGTCTGACAGGATGAATTTGGGTAAACTCATCCAGGAGGTCACAGAGAACCCAGAAGAACGTTTAAAGCACTGCATGGTTCACTTGCCTTAGCTAAAGTCAGTGTTCATTATTCATAATAATAGAGTTGGGAACAAAAATGGCACAAACAGTCATATTTAATAAATTATAATATGCATTTCTAAGAGGCTTGTCAGATTTAAAGTACCTTTTAAAAAACAACAACCTTTAAGCCGGTATTAAACATACTTTACATCAAGCCCCCATTTCTGCATTGAAACTTTTTTATTGATCTGATCCAATATTCTAATCTTTTTATTAGCTGTGGGTGGGGGAGAGGGAATCACAGTGAATATAAATATAAATAAAGGCATCTATATGAGCATCTATATAATGTGTTTACTTTGTTGAATTGAGTTACTGAAACAAAAGATATTTTCAATAATATTCAAATTTATTGAATTTGACTGTAATGGAGACGTCCAAACCCAAAACTACAGCAGATCAAAAAGGACTCACGTTTTCTAAAAAAGAAAATCTCTGAATGATCCCCAAGAGCTTTGGAAAAATCCAAATATGTGTGGAATGATGAGGCAAAAGAGGCAAATTATTGTCAACCCGAGTCAAAGTTGACATGCAGCGCCATGCATGTGCTTTAACATGCTCAAAAACCCTCCAATGTGGCTCAGATAAAAGGATCCTTCAAAGAAGAGTGTGCCTTTCCGGTGATGTAAAACATCAGCTTCCCCGTTATTGTTGGCTTGTTTTAAAATTTGTTTGATTACCTGACACATTTAAGTGTGGGGTGGAAAAAAACAAAAAGAAGAAATCTGTTGGCAAATACTTAATACGGAGCGCTGTCTCTTCATGATCCCAGGTAACTGAACTTATTTGGTTATCATCACAAGTTCTTTATGTGAATATTAAAATGTTTTAATTAAAACACAATTAAATCCATGCATTTTGAGGGTTTTCTTTTTGTTTGTTTTGTTTTCTGTTAAGTTGGATAATAAGTACTTTCAGACGATCAGACTAAATCAAACCAACAAACACTATAAGAGGAAAATGTCGTGCACAAGAACAGCTGCACTGTATGACCATGGCTGGTGTTATTTTCTCCAATAAAGCATAAAGTATAAAGAAATTTCATCTGCTTTACCATTAAGGCTACAAACATTAAGGTGATGCTCCAGTTCATAGAAAACGGGACCCAGACCAACCTGATATGCGTCGAGCTGTTGCGCTGTGAAGATGGTTTGTTTGTTCCCCATGTCTGAGCTTTCAAGCTCTGAAACCACAGGTCCATCGCTGTTCCAGCGCCGAGCGAAGGCTTTTTTTATTAGGGCGGCCCAGTCAGATATGAAATACCGGGACAAAAGGAGGCCAGAGCCAAAGAGGAGATCGGGTGTCGGGCCGCAGCCGGGCCCTTTGCTTGCCACCATAATGGCAGCATTTCATCGTTTGCTCCATTGTGAATAGCAGCTCCTCTGATAATGAATGAGGGCTGTCGTCCAGCATCATGCCAAGTGGTTTCAACCCCCTTTGGTGCCACTCTATGGCCAACGCCTCGCTCGCTGCTCGGGTTACATTCCTCACAGGCAAGGTTTTGTAGTGCTCTGAAGGAAACTTTGAGGGTTCATGTTTGTTTCAGCTGCAAACCCGCAAGATACGCTTATATATTAAGAAACTGTGCAGTTCTGTACCGCTTAAACTTTCTCACATTACGACTTCCAACTTCTATGTGTTTTACAGTGATTTTATAGGATAGACCAAGTAGGAGAGAATACTTTTTTTTTTTTTTTTTCCAGAAAAGCTTCTTGTACGTCTATATTCTACTGTATATTCACCTTTTCCACCTGAGCTGTGGATCTCACCAACTCCTCCCGGGCCTTTTGGCTGTTTCTCCAATTAACCCGGTGAGTTCAGAGGAGCGGCCTTGCTTGTGCCATGCTGTTCACATTTTCAAATGAACACATGGATTAAGGCAGTGCTCTGAATATGTTGAAAGCTGAATTGGTTTGTAACCATTTTAACTCTTATATTCCTGATATTTGTGCTGTTTTTCTGGGACTTTCTGCTGCCGTTTAATTAGTGATGCTCTCATGACCTATGGGCCACAAGAGTTAGGGCGTTTGCCCTGTAACCGGCCCTCTCAGTTGTTGTGTCCTTGGGCAAGACACTTTACCCGCATCGCCTGCCGGCGGTGGTCAGAGTGGTCCGGTGACGCTGAAGTATGGCAGCCTTACTTCTGTCAGTCTGAGAAAAAAAATTACACACAGGTGGACAAGATTTACAAGAGTTGAACTGAATTTTAGACATCTCAGACTAAAGAGGGCTGAATACAAATGCACTTTAAAGATACTTGGCAAGCTGTAAGTAAAGTAATGATGAAAAAGGGAAATTGGTGCCTTTTCTTCTAAAACTCTCTATGAAATGTTTTATTTCTTATAACATTTTTCAACATCTAAACAAGCACAAGAGAACCACAAAGAAAATTTCATGTTTAAAGAAAACATGGCTTTTGCTTTATTGGTCTGATCTATAACATGTGATGGAGATTTTCCAGGTTTACATTTTTTTATAGTCATACAATTGCAATGTTTTCAAGCCACACAGTGAAAAATTAAGTCGTACAAGTTCTGGCCCCAAATGTCGCTGACTCTGCTTTTGTGCTGTTTTTTAATCGTAGCTATAAGTTACTGGCCAGTATTTTCCAAACTCACTTTATCAATAGGAATAGGAGTGAATTTACAACCATATTTTTCATGTAACTTCAATTCGCATATAATGCAATAATGTCTTCATAAGCCATACACCAAATGCCAAATTGACCTTAACTAGCTAATTCTGATATTTTGTATTATATTGAAAAATATATTCATTTCATGATTTATTCTAAATTTATTTTATAAAATACTTTTATTAATTTCCCTTCAATGCCACTTTAGGGGCTCCGTATTGTAAAAACTGCAACAAAATATTTGTTTTTATTAAAATCCCTAGTAGTGGAAAACTTTGTATAATGACCATTTGAATAAAAATGCTCTGGTTGCATTTACTTGAAAATGATATTCATAAAAACAAAGATATCTTTAAAAAAAATGTAAACCATTAAATAAATGCTCTCAAATTAAAGACTGAATTATATTCTATTTTTTTCAGTGTGACATTATGCTACAGTTCATTTTATGGCTTTTCACACATATTTACCAGGAGTGGTGATAACGCTGGCCAATAAGCCATTCATTGATCTTAAGAATCTTAAATGTGTATGGCAAATACACTCACCGGCCACTTTATTAGGTACACCTGTCCAACTGCTCGTTAACACTTAATTTCTAAGCAGCCAATCACATGGCGGCAACTCAGTGCATTTAGGCATGTAGACATGGTCAAGAGAATCTCCTGCAGTTCAAACCGAGCATCAGTATGGGGAAGAAAGGTGATTTGAGTGACTTTGAACGTGGCATGATTGTTGGTGCCAGAAGGGCTGGTCTGAGTATTTCAGAAACTGCTAATCTACTGGGATTTTCACGCACAACCATCTCTAGGGTTTACAGAGAATGGTCCGAAAAAGAAAAAACATCCAGTGAGCGGCAGTTCTGTGGGCGGAAATGCCTTGTTGATGCCAGAGGTCAGAGGAGAATGGCCAGACTGGTTCGAGCTGATAGAAGGGCAACAGTGACTCAAATAACCACCCGTTACAACCAAGGTGGGCAGAAGAGCATCTCTGAACGCACAGTACGTCGAACTTTGAGGCAGATGGGCTACAGCAGCAGAAGACCACATCGGGTGCCACTCCTTTCAGCTAAGAACAGGAAACTGAGGCTACAATTTGCACAAGCTCATCGAAATTGGACAATAGAAGATTGGAAAAACGTTGCCTGGTCTGATGAGTCTTGATTTCTGCTGCGACAGTCGGATGGTAGGGTCAGAATTTGGCGTCTACAACATGAAAGCATGGATCCATCCTGCCTTGTATCAACGGTTCAGGCTGGTGGTGGTGGTGTCATGGTGTGGGGAATATTTTCTTGGCACTCTTTGGGCCCCTTGGTACCAACTGAGCATCGTTGCAACACCACAGCCTACCTGAGTATTGTTGACCATGTCCATCCCTTTATGACCACAATGTACCCAACCCATGATGGCTACTTTCAGCAGGATAATGCGCCATGTCATAAAGCTGGAATCATCTCAGACTGGTTTCTTGAACATGACAATGAGTTCGCTGTACTCAAATGGCCTCCACAGTCGCCAGATCTCAATCCAATAGAGCATCTTTGGGATGTGGTGGAACGGGAGATTCGCATCATGGATGTGCAGCCGACAAATCTGTGGCAACTGTGTGATGCCATCATGTCAATATGGACCAAACTCCCTGAGGAATGCTTCCAGCACCTTGTTGAATCTATGCCACGAAGAATTGAGGCAGTTCTGAAGGCAAAAGGGGGTCCAACCCGTTACTAGCATGGGGTACCTAATAAAGTGGCCGGTGAGTGTATATTTTGCTACTTAAACACTAAAGTAAAACAAAACGATGACATGAAAACAATCTAATTCGGGAAATAAAATGCACCAAAAATGGTTCAGCCTTCTTCAACATGAAAACTGGAATAATGTGAAAGAATGATGCTAAATAATATCTGTTGTATACGCTTGTATTACACCTTTAATGACTCTGAGTTAAACAAGCTAGATGACCTATTAAATTGTGTTGCTTTTATTAAGGACTGGCTTACCACTAAACTCTGATCATTGCCCCAGAACAGAAAGTTTCTGTGATCAAACACCTCGGTTCTCTGGGCTCCTCATCATGGCCCAATCTAAGAAACCTTGGTGTTTGTTTTGACCAGTCGATATCCCTGGATTCCCATTCAAAACCTTTAGTTAAAAATTGCTTTTATCACTTGAGAAGTATCTCTAAATTGAGAGAAAAAATGTTCAAATCAGACCTGGAGATGATTTTTCATGTTTTTAATCCCTCTCGTTTAGATAATTATAATTATTTTTTATTTGTTTTAACATATCAGCAGTCACTCGTCTCCAGTTGGTGCAGAGCGCTGCAGCGAGGCCTTTTAACAGGAACAAACAGAAGGGTTCACACCACACCGGTTTTATCCTCTTCACATTGGCTACCTGTCAAATTTAGAATTGATTTTAAATTTTTAGTTTTGACTTTTAGAGCTTTTAATGGACAAGTCCCCAAATACATCTCAGACCATTTAATCCATTACTCTTCTGGCCGCACTCTCCAGTCTTCAGGTCAAAACCTTCTGATGGTCCCTAAGACCTGGTTTCAAACTCGAGGGGACCTGTCCCTCCAAGCTGTAGCCCCCAAGCTATGGAACGCCCCACCCGTCTCTCCGTGTGGCCGACTCCGTTGAATCCTTTAAAAAGCACTTTTATTTAGACAAGCGTTTACTTAAATGTACGTGTTTTTTATGTTATCCTTGTACGCTCTTCTTCTGATATTTCTATTTGGTATTGGTTAAACTCTATACAGCACGTTGTGATTATTATCTGTGAAAGGTGCTATATAAATATTGTTTACTATTACTATTATTACACACTAATTTTTCCTTTTTTATACAGAAATACTGCAGGAATCAGTGGATATGTGTGTGTAACCTGGTAAATGTTTTAATTCATGGGGAAAAAAATTAAATATTTGTTCAGTCATCCTAAATAAGAATTTTTCACCACAGCTCCATGTGATACATAGCTTTCTTTTTTAGACAATTTATTCTTACTTCATAAAAATAAAGAACATAAAACATAGATATACATATATACACATTTTTTGTTTTCTCTTCCATCACAGTCATATATTATAATTTATGCAAATATTTACATATATTACAGTGTCATTTGTAGAGCTCAACCCATTTACTCATGAGTGAGTGGTGAAAGGGCAAAAGGATGGGTAAGAGTAAAAATGAAATCTGCGTCTGAGAAGCTGTGCAGCCAGAGACTTTATCAGTGACAGCCGCAGCTTCCAGCCACCATGTCGTTATACTGCTTCAAAACCACGTTCTCATCGTCATCAAAGTACAGCAGGTTGATGGAAAACAGCTTGTCGGGCACGCAGCACGGCGTCTCGATGCCTCGGATCAGCTTCAGGGCATTGATGATGGACTGGACGGTGGCGTGGTTGGTCGGCCTCATGTTCTGACCCAAGGGGAAGGAGCACGACCCCTTGCAGTGATAAGCATTGTAGCCCCGGGGAGATACGATCCACCCCGACCAGCCAATCTCGTCAAAGTCCACATACAGAGGCAGGCGCTGGCAGTACCTGGAGTGGCCTCCCTCTTCACCGTAGTCCAGGGAGCGAGCAGTGCGTGAGGACTTGACTGCATTGGGGGTCTGGGGCAGGAAGGAGGAGGCAATGGCCTCATGGGAGTCTAGAAGAAAAAAACGAGTTCCTTAGATTAGCAAAAGCAATCAGATATTTGTTAGGGTATAATAACAGCCAACCTTTCTGATCACCAAATACACAATAAAAAGGAATATGAGTGATAGTTAGCTATTTCAGCGACAACATTTTTAATAAAGAATAATGCTTTTTGAATTTAATTTCAATAATGTTTCAATTCTAGCATTCTAATTATGTGTTTTTGGTAACAAAATTTCTGTTTTGGAGTAAAAATTTGATTTTGTGTCCAGCTTTCTCTAGTTTAGCTAGTTTAGTTTAGCCATAGGGCTAATGCTAAATTCAAACCTATGAGCTAGCAAACAGTGGTTGTCATGGAAACATTTTACGTCAGCTGCTTAGAGTAGATTAAAAAAAAAAAAACAACTGTTAGCTTTAGCTAGTTTAGTATAAAGTCCCTTAAATGAAAGTTGTGCCAACTCAGCGAGTGGCGCCATTTTGGGTCTAAACTTGCCACAGGCAGGCACTTTAACACTGTTATGTTATGCGCGTTTCGCACCTTCTAAAACCCTTCAGGCAGGTGTTCTGAATAAAACACAACTGAGTGTTGATGATCACCTACTAGGCATCCGGAAAACTTGATATTACATTTTAATAAGACTTTTAAAGAGACATTTTTAAGTGAACTGTATACTTCTCTTTTCCTGTCTTGAAGTCCAGAATTGATCCCATAGGACAAAAATCAGACACACATAATGCTACAGCACAATGAAATAAAGCAAGAAGTCCAAAATTGGCTTTAAATTTTTATGTAATAGTGTTGGTGTGTCTTATACAAGTATTTACTGTATACAGTAAATACTGTATATTTACTCCCTCCCCTCCTCTCCGTCCCCGCCAGGGGAGGGAGGGGAGCAGGCATCCCCAAAGCGACCTCCGCCCGGCCCGGGACCCGCGGGGCCCGGACGTCGGCTCGCGGGGGGAGGGGGGAGCAAGCGCTCCGGTCCGCACGACGCGCTGGCCGCCTGTTTCGGCCCGCCCCGCGAGCCCGGCCTGCGGTTTAAAAAAAAATATTTTTTAAACCGCGGGGTTTAAAAAAATATATTTTATAAACCGCGGGGTTTAAAAAGTTCACCGCTCACGATCTGTGCGGCTCACGCACCGCACCGGCGGCTGCCCGGCCCGGCCCGCCGGGCCAGCCTCCGCTCGCGGGGCGGGCCGGGCCGGGCAGCCGCCGGTGCGGTGCGTGAGCCGCACAGATCGTGAGCGGTGAACTTTTTAAACCCCGCTGTTCCGTCGTACAGTTTGAGATGTATATTAGTACAACGACTGAAAAACTCGTACAGTGTATGCCCGGCTAGCGGTTGCGGACTGGCGGGGAGAGACAAGCTTTGCGCGTTTTTTTTTTTTTTAATATTGGCGAGGCGGCCGCCTCGCCAAACTTAGCGCTGCGGGAAACCCTGACTTCAGAAAAAAAAGCCCACATACCTCACACAAGCGAGAGTTTGTTGTAGGTCTCCAAGTTTTGTTCGTCTCTTGGTCAAAGCGACTGACTCGGTTGATCCACAATAAACGCCGCTCTTCATTGCTTGGAAAACGGAACATCCGCGTCCCTTTATCAGTGCTGTTGCTGCAGCCGTGAGCACAACACCCTGGCATGGTGGCTTATTTTCGAAATAAAGAAATACTCGAAAATACTCAAAATAATCAGGAGTGAAAATATCAGAAACCGTTCGCTTGCAGTGTTATAAACGCACTGAGCTTAGCTGAGTTTAGACCCAAAATGGCCGCATGAGATCACGTGACCCGAAAAAAATGGAACGCCCATGACGCAACTTTCATTTAAGGGACTTTAGTTTAGTATAGCCACAGGCCTAATGCTAAATTCAAATCTATGAGCTAGCAAACAGTGGTTGTCATGGAAACAATTTACGTCAGTTGCTTAGAGTAGATAAAAAAAAAACAACTGTTAGCTTTAGCTAGTTTAGTTTAGCCACAGGGCTAATACTAAATTCAAACCTATGAGCTAGCAAACAGTGGTTGTCATGGAAACAATTTACATCAGCTGCTTAGAGTAGATTCAAAAAATAACAACCTTTAGCTTTAGCTAGTTTAGCAACAGGGCTAAGACTAAAATTAATCTTACCAAGGCTAAAATCACGAGGCATTTAAATTGCAGCTGTCGGGGAGACAGTTAGTCTCTTAGAATAGATTTAAAAAGTTTAAGCTTTAGCTAGATTAGCGATATTGCTGATGCTTAAAGGAGCAATAGGCGATATTTCACCACTAGCTGGTGCTTGAGCACCATCTGTAGACCAAAACAAAACCAGAGCCGCCTTTCCCTTCTCACGCGTCGCCTTCTATGGACATATTTGTAAAGGACAAAAAAACAGCTTCACCTTTCGGAGGAACATTTCAGGTGAAGAAGTAAATAACTCATAATAATTCTGTTAGCAAGAGAATATTTTGATCTGCCGGGGTGCTCTCCGCCATGTTGCTCCAACACGGCGCTGCTCTGACGGTGGTATTTTATGCTATAGAGGGCCTAAGCCCTGAGTGGCAGCTGCTCAAATGCACGAACACACGCGCGCATGTACACACAGTCCGGCTATGTAAATAAGAGACTGGAAAACAACGTAGAGCTGCGGTGTGACGTCATACCATAGCCCATCGTTGATGAAGATTCCCATCCAGAGAAAGCTTCCTGGATGGGAAGCGAAACGTCTTCAGCTTCGGAATAAAAATCCATTTTTTTTACCTTTTTTTTCCTGTAAGACCATAGTCCATCTGAAATATTACCTTTAGTTCTTCACATCATTATTTTTTAGTTCTTTCTATCTAAAAAAAAATCATTCCACCTAATGCTCCATTAAGTCATAATTTCTAGCAAGCTTGGTTTCTTACTGTTGTTTTTTCTAATGTTTTGTAGAACAATTCTAATTGATTAATATGATGTTAACTTTCAAATATACTCTGTCGTGTCAATATGAAAAAATAATTCAAACAAACTTATTAAGTGTCTTCCAGCTGTCAAACAAGCAAACATTGTTTATTGAACTATTGATTTAAATTCCCCCTAAATAAAATGTATGTGAAAATTGCTTCTCCAGTGTTTTTGGTTAAAATCTGTTTGTTTTATCAATGTAGGCCACCGCAAAACACCCAGGATTGTCCTACTTTACCGTCACTGGGTGCTATCTGGTTTGGTAAATGACATTAATAGTGGTACAAAACTTACTCGTGGTGTCGAGTGCAGCAGAGCGCCGGCCGTCGTCAGTGAAGAGAACCAGCATGGGCTGTTTGCTAGGATGATGGTGGCGCCCTGAGGCAAAGCGGATCAGTTTCAGGTCCATCTGGCTTCCTCCCAGCGTCCTAACCACCACATGGAGCCCCAGGTTGCTGCCTTCATCTGCCATCCAGGAGCGGACCTTCAGGATATCAGTTACAACACGAATTTTATACACCGTCCAGCTTTGTCTGGGAGTCAGAGTACTTGGGCTTTGGGAGACACTTACAGCTTGCGTGACGGTGAACACTTCCCAACCTGTTGAGTGGACCGGGACGAGTCGCGAAGACAGCAACTTCTTCGCCTGCGTGCTGTTGGTTTTGCTGCTATCCAGCAGCTGATAAACACTGACCTGAATGATACAGTATTAAAGTAGCCACCATTAGATATGAAGCAGAGACAAATGCATTTCATTTTCACACCCAATCAAATGTATATGCAAACTTTGTAGCTGCTTAGGGTCCTCACTGCTTGCCTAAGGGTCCCAAAAATTATTTCAAACTGGGCAAGTTTGCTAATGTATTATTTGAACCTATCCAAATAAAAACATTTATGAGTCAAAATTTTGATTGTATATGAATCCAGGCCACATTTCATGCACTGTGTTTACAATACCATCATTGGGGTACATACATACATACATAGGGTACATATAATAAATATGTCATTACTGTACATATGTCTCCAAAAAAATTAAACTTTGTTCCCTCTAACCGATTTTATCAGGAAACAAGGTCAATCTTTTTTCAAATAAAAATTTGGAAAGTGTGGCATGCATATCTATTTAGTGCCCTTTACTCCAATAACAGAATAAAATCTTGTTCAACCAGTTGCTTTCAAAAGGCCCATAATTGGATGAACAGTGTCCACGTTCGTGTGTGATTTAATTTAATTCAAAATACAACTGTTCCTCAAAGGTTTTAGAGGTTTTTTGGAGAACATTAGTGAACAAACGGCAAAAATAAACACCAAGGAACACAGCAGACAGGTCGGGTAGGACGTTGTGGAGACGTTTCGTGGCAAGGCAAGTTTATTTATAAAGCACTTTTCAGTAGCAAGATGATTCAAAGTGCTGCTTAGGATATAAAATTAAATCCCAAGGTTTGAGCCACAACCCACCAACAGATGACCTTCCACTTAAAGTGACAGGCTGGGCAAAACGAGCATTAATCAGAGAAGCAGTCAAAAGGCCAATGGTGGAGAAGCTGCAGAAGTCCACAGTTCAGGTGGGAGAAGCTGTTGATAGGACAACTTTTGGGTGTGCACTCCACAGATCTGGTGTGAGAGTGGCAAGAAGAACCCCATAAGACGTTCAGTTTGGAGTTTACTGAATGCATATAAGGGAGGCAGCGAATATTCAGAGGAAAATGCTCAGGTCAAATGAGACCTACGACACTGTGTGACGGAAAACTAACACCCTGAACCCACTGGCCCCACTGTGAATTATGGTTGCAGCATCATCCTGTGGGATGCTTTTTTTAGCAGGAGAGGGAGGCGGGCTGGAGAAGGTAAATGGAGCCAAGCAGCAGAAAGATTCAGCTTGCAGTTTGGCAACAACCTTCAACATACAGCAAGCTACACTGAAAGGATTCAGATCAAAGCATGTCTCTGTGTTATAATGGCCTAGTCAAAGTCCAGACATAGATCCAATTCAAAATCTGCGACACAATTAGAAAACTGATCTTCACAGATGCTCTTTGACCAATCCGATCGAGCCGGAGCAACTTCACAAGGTGAAATGGGCAAAAAGATCTGCGTCCAGGTGTGCACAGCGCGTACAGGCCGACCACAATAGACAGCACCATACAGCGGGCCAGCTCTGCATGCAGTCATACAGATTTGATCATCCTTGACGGGGGAGGCACATACCTGGCAGAAGTGGTGTCTGCTGAAAGTGAGGGGAGACTGCGGGCGCAGCTTGAAGAGATGGAGCTCTGCGGTGAGGACCTTCTCACTTCTTGCCACCGTTGACAAATTGAACTTGAACTCCACCTGTTCACTCTGCACTGCAATCCAGAGGAAAAATCAAACAATTGTTAGAGACCAGACCTTCTGTTTCAACCTCTGCTTTTAATAATTCAAAGGAGAAAAAAAAAAAAACATCTTACATTTGTCAAAGAAGCTGCGCACAGTATTCCCCTCCAGCAGATAAGGATCCCTGGTCACGCCGTCCACGTCGGCCACCGTGTTGTACAGATCGAGCATGTACTGAGGAGGCTGCTTGTGCCCGTGGACAGCGGGGGGGTCCTCCATCCCGAACACCTCCAGGAGCCTCTTGATGGCGGCTGAGCGGACCTCCTCTGACTCGCCCTCCAAGGTGAAACCATCCCCCCGGCCGCCGAGCGCAGGCCAGGCCGCGGCGCCGCGCAGCAGAGCGGCGAAAGTGAGCGCAAGCAGCAACATCTTAGAGGAGCCTCGGTGCGTCAGTCTGAGCGCAGCTTGGAGCTGGAGTGACTCTGCAGACCCCCGGGCCCCTGTCGTTTTATATGAAGCGGCCCAGTTCCCGTCTGCGGCCTCGGTAAACAGCAGTAAAGATGTTATTTGGCCGCAAAATGTAAATCACCAATCAGCGAATGTAAAAGGAGGCTAATGGCGGTGCTAACAAGGCGCGACCCCCCGATTGGAGATTTTATTCAAGCCCCATTGTCTTCGCGTCTGCCGACGAAGGCTCAGATATACGACAGTCTGCTTTTGCTAAACGTTGGGTGCTGTTCTTGCAGATGTGTTGCAGATGTGCTGCTGTTGTTGGAGCTTAGGGAATGAAAAGTGGGCGAATAAATGAGGTTTTTGGGCAGCATGCGAGCCAGAAGTTGCGGACGTGCGCTCCGTGGGTGGCCAGCTGCGCCTAAATGAATCCATTAAGCTAAAATAAAGGCCGCATTGTTTTAGGTGGAAACCAATTACTTGGCTAAAGCCGCTGGTGTCACTGATGACACCTGGGTCAGATTTACATGACTGCCCCACCGAGCTGCAGCTGGATGGCCACCAGGCTGAAGTTGGCGTCTGGTTCGCAGCTTCTGTTTCAGGGCCTACTGCTGAAAACACAGTTTATGAGCTGAGGCCACAATTAAAGACATTTTTTCTTAGTTTTGTTTTGCTTTTTTTTAACCTACCTCTACCTCAGACTGGGTCTTGTGTGGAATCTAAAATATTTGCACAGGACAAAGATGGACAGAATTAATGCTTACTTATGCTATATGCTATAAAACATATTTTTGTCATTTGTGACACCTTTATTCACTTTGTGAACATTTTTAAAAAGTTGACCTTACGGCTTTTTTTGGGCAGCGCAACAACTACACAACCTATCTAGGAAATAATTAATTTATACTAACAGTCTGTAGTTTGTAGAAAATATAGTTTGTGGCCCTTTAATCCGTTTCTGAAAGCTTAAAAAAAGTCTTTTTGAGTCTTTCATTGGCTTGAGATCACATGGAGTCCAGGTTAAAAAATGCAGAACCTTGACGGGGTAAAACCTGGACAGAAATTACTTTACATTAATGATTGTCCCGATACAGTTGGTGAAATCTTTATTTTATTTTTTAAACAACCAAAAAAGATTCCAGTATTATGGGATTTTCTCCACCTCATCAAAGCCCTTGATGGCTGCATTTTGACGATAAAGATTCTTTTTACACAAATCACGCACTATGTTCTAAAGAAATTATCATCAGTGTAGAACAATTATGTCTGGATATGGTAGTTTTCAAGCTGGATCCCATCTAATGAAAAATGCCCTTTTTAAGCTTTCCTAAATGCACTAAAGATTTCACAAATCAAAATCTATGTTTTCTTTATTCTAGCCTTGTTATGAAATAATCTGGCTCATTTTTGTCCTTTATAAGCACTTCAAAAGTCGTAAAATGCAGCAAATCGGGGAATCAGAAAAACTTCACAGTGTCCCTGTGTGCATGTGTGGCCCTACATGCGTTTTGCTATGTCTGGATTGATATCAAGTGTCTGGTGCCCGCGTTTCCTTCCATTAAATGCATCCCATATCGACTCAAAATCAGTCAGACACCATGTGTAAGTTCCTAGCTGAGTCTCAACTAGGTCAATGCATCTAGGATGATAACATTCTCCACTTTTTCTCCCAAGATGTCCTGCACCAAACCAACAGACAATTAACAAAGTGGCCTCAAAGACTTTATGGAAAAATCCCATCCTGGGTCCACTTTTCAAACCAGACCAAAATGTAAATGCTATACATTGTGGGTGTGATAATATCTCTTGGCATCTCATGATATCAGAGTGCCGATGTTTCCCGCAAAAAAAAATAATTCTGTCTCATGAATGAAATGAAATATACAGAAAGTAGTTCCTGGGATGAATGACATAATTTGTTAGCGTGCAAAAATGAAGCCACTTGCTAACCATTAACATGCTAAACTTAGCGTCTGCGCAAAGTTTACTATTGCCGCTTAGTTAAGGGACATTTTTATCAAGTTTTTATGGAGGCTGGACAGCAGTTGTGCACCTTTAATTTAATCTTTTAAATATTTAGACTGATCAAACTTGAACTGGATAGTTCTACACCAAACAGACAGTCTTAAAACTCTTGGGGGTTCATTAAATTGTTTTCTATTTGTGGAAATACAAAAAAAATCGGGCAATTTGAGTGTAAAACAAAAAAATCAAAGAAAAAAGGAAAAACAATCTACGGCCTAGTCACACATTATTATTGTTGATACAGACTCTTTACAGCTGCCGAGATTTGTGTAACCATTGTTTTTTTACTCAAGGTGGCAAGAACCAATATCAGTCTTTACTGACATTCGCTTTGTAATCAGCGTGCTCCAAACACATTAAAAACTACAAGGCTCATGAAAATAGATGCACAATCGGCTTTAATAAATTTAGGATCACAGGATTGAACTTTTCTTCAGTACCGTATCATCTTTCTGTCAAAGCATGACCCCAACTGGAGCTAACATCTAAAGAACATCTTTACTCGAAGCTGACAGATCCTTGGTTTCAGTACGAAGGTACATACAGATATGCTGTATTTCAAAAATGTAAGGAATAAAACAATAAAGTAGAAAAACAAATCTAATCAAATTAAATAAAGAAAACAGAAAAATTACTGAAGTTTACACCATACATGCAGTTATACTCAATAAACTGGAATATGTGTTTCAATGAGGCTCATTTGTCGTGTTTAAAGTACCTTTTATGTCAACCTTGACGAAGATGTTAAAGATACTTTCCATTAACCCTAAATTTCTTCATAAAAATGTTTTATTATTGGTCTGATGTAATATTATAATATGAAAGCGGAAAAGACTCACAATTAAAAGAAATGAAGGCCTAAAAACGTCGGTCTACTTGCATTTAATCTATATAATGTGTTTCACCTAGTGAAAATAGCTACTGAAATGAATACACTTTTTAATAATATTCCAATTTTTTTTGTGAATCCCACAAAAGGAGATTTGCTGTTAACATTTTTAGATCGGACCTGCACCAAAGGTGCACCGAGTTTGGAAAAAAGTGTAATAAACATATAAGAGATCAAAGGTTTTGTTCTCTTCGTGACACCTTGCAGACGGGTTATAAAACGTTTTACTGCAGTAGAAACAGAAAACTGTGACAGAGAAGTGTTGCTTCACAAGTCTGTCTCAGAAAGGGGAGGTTGTTACGGTCTGCATGTGCGTTATCTCAAAGCAACATTAACATAATTAGCCTCTCTTGAACTCTTTTCTTCAATATGACTCCAAATGTTCCTTTAACATTTCAAGAAGCCCTAAATTTGAGGTATACGAGGCACAAAATGGACTAATTGCTGTTTTTCTGATAAGCCTACACTTTTCATCAATATTTAGTTCTTCTTTTGTGAAAACCTGTAAATATTTGCAGAAATGCTTTATTAAGTCTACCAAGGATCAGTTTTCCCTCGATCAGTTGTGCTCAGCAGTTTAAAGACTAAAATATTAGATTTGTTCCTATTCACTGAATGCATCAAAACCAAGAACTCCTACAATAATTAGCCTAACAATAAACCACTAGCATGTGCTTTGATTCCTTTGCTTGATTATAAACATTCCTATTCCTGTAGGACTTTCTTTTTCTGTTAAATTCAAAACTACTAACACTATTAAAGAACCTGCGGCACATTTTTCTCTTTTATGTGATATAATCCTTATAATAAAAGAACAATTCTAACCAGTTAAAACCTGAGCGGGCAGGTCAGATCTAAAAAAAACTGCCAGAAGAAGCCTGTGTGCCTAAAACAAGTCTTTTCATTCAGTCAAAGTGATTTTGTTCATTTACTTCGGATTAAGTATTAAGTATAAAAAGGCAATGCACAATTTTAAACTTACACACACACACACACACACACACACACACACACACACACACACACACACACACACACACACACACACACACACACAATACAAATATATATGAAATATCTTTTACATATCAGGTGAGAATAATAACATGCAAGTTAACTTTGTGTTTTATCACTTTTATTTACAAAATTATCACTTATACATATATTACATATAAAACAACAAAAAAAAAAACGAACCTTAAATGTTTTCACACCAGTTTGGTCAAGCTGCAAAAGTCACCGGAGGGCAGGGAAGTTGCCTTCCAGCAGAGGGCGCTGTGTTCAGTTTTGACAGAGGCAGGAGGTGATGGAGAGGATGGTGCGAATCTGCCCATGCTGGTTGATGAAGCTGTGGCTCTGGTATCCCTGAGGGACGCAGGAACCGGACGGCCTCTCTGACCACAAGTGGCAGTTTTCCGGATCAGATGGACTCCTGCAGCAGGAAAAAGAGAGAACATGGAAACACTGTGAAGCTTTCTGATCCACTCTTTCGCTGCATTTTATGACATTTGAAATGCCTGGAAAGGCCGAACATGCAGATGTGCCCTGCCCTTTCCAGGTTCAGATGGTGGATTAAACACTGCTCTGTGAGATGTTTAAAGATTAGGCCGCTGTTTTAAAACCGAACCTTGCTTAAACAAAATCCTGTCTGCTGCGCTCCTTGGTCTTCATGACGCAGTTTGTTTACTAATGATCTCTAGCAAACCTCTGAGGGCTTCACAGAACAACTGGTCTTAAACTGAGATACAATTAGACACCGGAGGACTCTATTATCTTATAAGTTGACTTATCAAAGCAATTTGTGCACTGGATTTTATTTTGGGGGGTATCAGAAAATGCACTCTACCCAATGTTGTGAAAACCGTGTATCCCATCCCTTCTACCTCAAAACACAAAGACTGTATAGAAGCCCTCAAGTTGTTTTGAATCTGTTTAATTAATGCTTTACCTTATGTGCGTGCACAGTAGCTTTAAAGTTTTTTTAAAAAATATATGTTATCCTGCACGGTGTGAAAATAACCTCCTCTGTAGCTTTTTCTACGGATGCTAAACAGAATACAACCATATAATCCTTATTTCAGCAGGAAAGTCCCACTGAGATTAAGAATCTCTTTCACAAGACTATTCTGGCCCAGACTGGCGGCAGCACACAGCGTTGCGCAGCAATCCCAGCACAACGCAGAATAACAGAACAAATGCCTGTGATCTCATAACAAGGCTGGAGATCCGACCCACCGAGCGCAGAAGGTGTCGGGGCTGACAGGCTGTTGTTACGACTGGGGAGGGGGAGGGCAGACGGGAGGCGTGGGTGTGTGTTTTCATACTGACCTGAGAAGGCATCGGTTTCCTGTTGTGCAACCTCCCAAACATCTGCCCACATCTATTTCCTGCAGAAAATTAGCAACACAGAGAGAGACGGAGTGAGAAAAGGGAGAGCCGGGGGGGGGGGGGGGGGGGGTAGTCAGCCCACAGCTGGCTGTAAATATTGACCCACTCTGAGCTGAGGAGCAGCTGCCCTTTGCTTTGATTTGGCACCTGCAGGGCCGCTCGTTGGCCCCGCTCTCACATTTGGCGCAGACAGTCGCCAGAAAACAGAACAAATGACCCAAACCGATTTTCTTTTTTTACGGAGAATCATATCTTCATCACGTTGCTTTTCTCTTGTAGCAACATTTAGCGGGTGGTTTTAGTTGACTTAGAAGAATTTTTTGTTTTTTATATTTACATAAAGCAACATCCGCTTCTGTTTTCACTCCTGTCTTCCCATGAACGACAGCAGCCCAGTGTTTGGTGAGACGGCCTGAAGGAAGCTTTAATCGATCAAACAACTTATGCAGCACCTTTTTTTTTTGCAATGCAGATTCAAAATCAGAACCCAGTGAAACGACTCCTTCAAATAAAGTTTAAAAAAAGCATCATATAGAGAAAAGCAAGATGCAAATATTGACCTATAATACAGCTGCTGTGTTTTTAAACCTTACTAAAGCTCCTTTGCTTCCTTCTGTATCTCTTTTCCGCATCAAGAATGCTGCTAAAAATTATTTCCGGGTGAATTCGAGCAGCCCAGTCTGGTGCTTTTCACACCCGGATGTGCGGTGCCAGCCTCAGAAATGGCCCGATTAAGTGCCGACTTCCGCATGCGTGTCTGATGCATAAAGCCACTTCATTATTGTCTGGCACCCAGCTAAGGCCCCGTTTCCTCTGCGACCGATCACAAAAGAGCGTGAAGCAGGCTTTGAATGCACCCTGCCAGTCAAAGAAATTAATGGTACACAGGAAGTTTCTCTTGTGTCACTTACTTTGAGCCTCTCTTCTTTCACCCCATCTGCGTCTTGGACCGTTTCATAGTAATACTCGACGAAGGGGACCCGGTAGCAGCTTTGCCTCAGCTCGCAGGCCGCCACGGTCCGGATCACATCCCCTTTGTTTGGAGTTTCCAGCAGCGCTGAGTCAAACTTGGTGGGGACGCAGGAGAAGCCCTCTGGAAATAAACCATGAAGGAAAAATGGTAACCGGAGAGAAAAGCGGGCCAAATAAAACAGAGACCATCTGGGTTTCCTAATAGGATCGAGTTAAATGCAAAAAGAAATGCTAGAAGAATTTAATGTGATTTAACTAATGCTAAAAGCGCTAACCAGACGTGGATACTTTTTTACAGAGCTTGATCAAGCTGTGCCATATCTGTGCCCATATTTAATTGGCACAACGGCAACGTTTGTGTATTTTTAACCAATCACAGCTCAGGTCAGAAGTGTTTTGTTCTGGGTTTCACCAGAGCGGCTCACAGGTCGTTTGGGCCGCCTGAACAGAATCTACAATGTTAAAACATTTCTATATTGTAGCGCCAACCTTATGAATATTGCATTTTTCAAGCTTTAAATCGAGATTTGCCAGAGGTATGGAAGAGATCCATGTCCCCTTGATTAGCTCTGATCAATACTGAATAATCTGATTTGTTTTTAATTCATCTAAAAAACAAAACTACCAGCAATTTTGGTCTATAAACACATTGACCCCTAGTCTGTACACTGATGCACTGTTTTTGCCTTAGTAAAACATTTTGATAAAGAATAGACACATGCACTTTGAATCACATCTTGTATCTCATTCATTTCCTGCTGGATTCAAATCTATCACTTTCTAAGAACATGCAGCACATTTCTTTTCTCTTCTCGCTGTAAAAAAAAAGACAAAATGAAAATCGAGGGCTGGGACCTAAAAGAGAAACAGAGACAGCAATAGTATCGGCCTGAAAACGACAAAATATTACATTAGTGAGAGTCAAGCAGCCGAACTTGACGTGATATTTAAGATGGCAGCACCTGGATTAACGCTTATTTTGTGTTAAATTGTCTGATTTTGAAGAAAGTCTGCGTGGTCGTCTATAGTGGCAAAGCAGAGGTATGAAGATGACCAACAGGTGAGTTACTCATATGTGTGAAAACCTGACTTCTGTTACCGTTCTAGTGCTCTTGGGGGCCATCTGCTGGTGTGGGAGGCGGCCCAAAGCGACTCCAGTTTGGTGATGTCTTTGGTTTGATCTCTGCTGGTTTGACGCTCAAAAGCTAAAAACGTTTATATACATAGATTGGAATCTGAAATCAATGATTAAAACCCCTGCTTTAGGATACCTCTCTGCCCCGAGCACATCAAATATTTTATTCATTTTTGGTGTTTTTTTTTTACTGCAGCACCGCATACAGACCAGGAATAATCATCAAAAATATTTCAGATCCTCTTTTATTTTGGATCATCTTCAGGTGCAGATGAAGACATCTCTAGAAATGGTACCATTTATGAGGAACTTTGTTTTTACAACGGACATAAACTCTGTTTGTAAGTCTACCTTAGAGTGAATCTAACTTTTAATCTAGGGCACTCTGATACCGGTTCTGGCCCAGAGGCCCTCTGTACACCTCCCACTGAACTGGGTAGTGTACAGATGCAGAAGTTCGTTTTTTTAATGATGTTTATGCGCATAAGAGCACTACTTGATCACTATTTTCTTATTTATTAGTACGTTTTGTAAGAGTAACAACAGGGTGGCTTTATAATATTAGACTTATTCAGTTTTTACTGCTCATCTAAAATGGCCAGCTCATTTTATTTTTGGGCCACAAAAATCATAATTGCTAAAAGATAATTCACTACACGAATGAAAAGTGCCTGTTTTATCTCCATCCTTGTAGTATTAGGCAGTTACAGTGCCTTGCAAAAGTATTCACACCCATTTCCCTTCCTCACATTTCAACCACAGATGTCAAAGGGATCAATATCATAGAACGGCACAATGTAGCGCAGCATTGTGAAGTTGAAGACCACACATGGTTTAGGTTTTTGCAAATAAAAATCTGAATAGCTTGGTGTGCATTGGTACTGACCTCCTTTCCGAATAACCTTCAGTAGTCACTAATTAGTAATAAACAGAGTCATATATATATAGGCCTCAAAGGATTCTTGGAGAACATTAGTAAACAGACAGCACCATGGGGACAAAGGAACTGGATCCAATTTTAAGCATATCTGGGTGTTCATCTGGGTGATTATCTGAAAATTTGGCGTTTTGAACAGAGTGCTACAGCAAGTCTACCTGAACATGGCCGTCCACCTAAACTGGCATATAGAGCGTTAATCAGAGAAGCAGCCACACATGCTGGAGGAGCTGCAGAGGTCCACAGCTCAGTTGGGAGAATCTGTTGACAGGAAAAGTTGTAGCCGTGGACTCCACACCTCTGGCCTTCATGGAAGAGTGCCAATGAGAGACACAATGCAGAAGGTTTGCCACAACATGGTGGACACTGCAGACATGTGGACGAAGAGGTCCGGTCATGTGGAACCCAAACCGAACTGCGTGGCCGTCCAACATCTAGAACTATCAGCACCATCACCCTGACAGCACCATCCCCATGTTGACGTGTGGTGGCGGCAGCATCATGCTGTGGCGACCCATATGTTTTTTTTGGTTGTTTTTTAACAGGGAAAGGAAAGTGTCAGAGTTGATGGGGGAGATAAATGGAGCTAATTACAGGAAAAGCCAGGAAGAAAGGGGTTCACCGTCCCACATGAAACAAACTTGCAGACTGAGTTCAGAACTTAGTCCAGAACTTAATAGAGGATTTACAACAACAACAGAAAAGAAAAAAGTGTATCCATTTCCTTCAGCCTGGTTATTACGCAGCATAATTTGGTCTACCATATAAAATCCCAATAATTTAGATTGCTGTTAATGGCTTTAACTAGACAACAGAAAGCCCAAAGGGTGTGAATACTTTTGAACACACCTGAGGCTCCTTTGGAGCGGGAACAGCCTCCCACGTCCATGACCGTCTCGTACGGCGTTTCGAAGTAGTAGGTCCGGAGAGCGGGCACCCGGACGCACTGGCTCAGCTTTATCTCACAGTGGCACTCCTCGATGACCTCCACCTCCCGGGGCCCCTCGAACAGCAGCAGGCGCTCCACTCGCATCCCCGTCGGCTCGCACGCCTGGCCGGCCCGGCAGGAGGGCAGCTGGCTCGGCTGCTCCGGGATCTCTGGCGCAGTAAGGCCACGCGTCCTCATCTTTGGGGGGGAAATCAGCGGGTTTCGTTTTGGTTACACATGTCCGAACATGTTTCTGTGCTCTCCAGCCTCAAGGTGCAAACTCGTTTTAGGCATTTTGTAGCTACTTTTATGCAACACGAGGGAAATAGGCGGTCATTCAACATTATACTTCAAATTAGTTATTTAATTTAATTTTATTCTGTCTGATTGCCATGCTGTTTCATTAGCAGATTACCTCTACAAAAATGTTTATTTTTTTTTCCACAAGTGATGTTCTTTTTGTGATGGCATGAGAGAACGAAGCCCTCTAGAAATAACAACAAATCCACACTGCCCTCCTGCGGCAGCAGGCGGAACTGCAGCACACCTTCTTGCTCCTTAGGAATTCCAGCATGGAGGAATGCTTTGAGTATTCCTGCTGTCTTGCTTCATGCGATGATATTGTAGCCATCCCGCAATGTGACCTGCACATTCCCACATCCACGCTGACAGGACTCCCTGAAATATCTAAGTACCCAGAAGGAGTTGCAAATAGATTAAATAAACAGCAAACATTATAAGATAAAAGTAAAAACAAATCCTCTAATTCTTAGATGGGGTTTCTTTACCTTGCCCAATGTACACAAAGTGACTCTGCCTCTTGCAGCACACTCGCTGTGTAAACAGGTTTCTGTGATCGATGTGTTTGCTTAGCGGCCCACTCGCTAAAAAAAAACAAAAAACACAAGACAAGCATGTACCTGTGCTGTCATTTCCTAATTGAGAGCAGTCAGGAGTCGCATGAGATAGTTGATGCAACTAAAACATAAAAAACTCATCTAAAACAGCAGTAAACTAAACATCATACTATCTGATAAACAGCGTTTGTTTTGTGTTTTTAAAGAAAAGGTAGTTACACAAAAGAATGCATGAATTCCCCCCTCGCGGTCAGATTATTTTACGAATATTTACCACTTTCACCGGTTGCATATGCACATGCCAGTTACTTGCAGTCTGTGAGATAAATCAAGCTAGATCAGAGGATTGGGAGGTACTTACATGTCAAGTGAAGCACACACAGGAACAAGAGGAAAAGTTGGAGAACATCCATGACTCAGCTGAAAGTGCTCCTCAGTGCTGTTCTGCTGACTCCTGCCCCAGATATTTATATGGGATCAAGCTTCTGCCTTAAATCTCACCCAAAAGTGAGTCTTCAGAGGCCAAAAAAAGGGAGAGCTAATCAAATTTCCATGCTGAATGCCTTACAATACAGGGGCCACTTCAAAGGGGAATCTCAGCGTCTCTGTTTTTATTTGTTTTTTGCTGCAAAGGGACCCACAGAGGATCAGATATGCTGACCAGACCTGAGCTCCCGCTAATGAAGGGGCTTACAAAGGGCATGAGCCTTTCAAAGAGTCGCCCTCAAAGGTATCCGTCATCTTTTATCTCAGGGGGAAGGTGTTTAGCACCTCTGACTTAAAACAAGACCACGTCTAAACACATAAACAGAATCAGCAGGGGGCAGGGTGTGTGTGTGTGAGATCCTCACCTTCAGAAAACCCCAGCACCTTTGTGTTTATGCAACATGGCACCAAATGGTCAGACCCTCTTAAACCTTTCAGAAATCTCTGCTCTACTTTCCTTTATCCACATACTGTGGATGGTTTAAGATCCTGAGGAAAACTGTTCACATTATACATTCTTCAAAAGCTCCACCGGCATGTTGAGACAGCATTCAAACTTCACCAGGAGCCTTTAGGGAAGGAGCAAACGTCGATCTTTAATGCTGTTTCTATTATGATCTGATAAGGGTTGAGGCTTAACCCTGAAGAGATCCAAGGGACATTTCGTGTCGTATAGTTGTTAGTTCTTCAAGCCGTTTTGACTGTGCTGAATGAATTCAAATTAGCAAAAAGATTTTTTTTTATTAAAATCAGAGCTTTTTAAATTAGCCAAAATGGCAAACTACAAAAAAAAGCCACTTTTGATTTGAACGGCAAAATGTCTATTAGAAAAAACACTAAAATACCAATTCTTATCCTACTTTTTAAACATGAAATAATCATTTCATGTTCATCCTTTATTCATTCGGCCTCGGTTATTCATTGCTATTTTATATCTCTCCACTAGATGGCGTTTAGTTTGAAGTTTACCCCCCAATTGTGGAGTGCATGTTTTTTTACGTGGTAACAACATTAAAGCTACGTGAATATAGTGGTCTTTTTAAAATCCCTAGATATAATCAATATCTGATCAGGTACTTTAAGATAACAGATCCAATTAAAGGGGAAAAAGATCCATTTTATAGCACTTTCTAGCTGATAGGTGTTGTCATTAGAATAAGGAGTTTTTGTAGTTGACAGTGCAAAATATTTATAATTATAATAATGTTAATATATCAAAGTCAGTGTTACTGTGATTCAACGATTCATCTCAGATCCTAACAATATTACTAGTTATAATAATAATAATAATAATAATAATAATAATAATAATAATAATAATAATAATAGTATATGGTATTATTATATAGAAATAATTTTTAGTATTTTCATATTTGTTTGATAAAAAAACAGCATGTAGCCATGCAACCACACAATCATATAATGTTTTAAATCTTTAAAATATTGTTAATATTGGCATAAATATTTTATTTCTCTGTCTGTCTCCACCCCCAAAAGAAGCTTTCATTATAGTAGGTCTTTATCAAATAATGCTGTATGATACTTTAAAGAGTCTTTTAATTTTTTCAGTATCACAGAAATGCCCAGCAGATTGAAGCAATGTTGTTGCTTCCCATTCACAAATTGATGCCTCTGTGGAGTCAATTCCTCGTTGCGTTTTGCATTAGACAATATAGCTCCCTTGAAAAAGAATTTGGAGAGAAAACGGCGCTCTACACATCTAGAGGAATCCTACCTAATCTGGAAAAACAGATGTTTTCCATTAAAAATAAAATCATTGGCATACTCCCAAACAGGATTACCCCGTCCACAGTAAGTGAGACATCGTTGGTGGAATCTTTAGAACCTGATTGTTGTTTGAACTGTTTAGACTCAGTAGAGCTTTCTGAGTTATCTAAAATTAATATAGAAAGGATTCCTGGATCAATGTTTTTTTCTGTGCTTTTTTGTGTCTCTGCTCTGTCTTCTCTAACCCCCAGTCGGTCGAGGCAGAGGACCGTTCACACTGAGCCTGGTTCTGCTGGAGGTTTTCCTTCCTGTTAAAGGGGATTTTTCCTCTCCACTGTCGCTTCATGCATGCTCAGTATGAGGGATTGCTGCAAAGCCATCAACAATGCAGACGACTGTTCACTGTGGCTCTACACTCTTACAGGAGCCAGTAAACCAGTAAACTAAAAAGTGGGTCACCAATTGGTTTTTCATTAGGATAAAATATATAGCCAAATCCACAAACAAAAACAAATCTTCCATGTCCATCCCCCTTCCCAGACCAAAATCCTTTAGAAAACATTTGAGTTGAAGAAAGGAGAGCATAACAGGGGACTCGGGACAATCTGTGGTGATTGTTCAGAAACTAGTGGTCAAACATCCCTTGTCCTTATTCAAAAACTATCAACAAAATAACAAAACTCTAATTAACATTTTTGTTAACCCTAAATCCACCAATTAACTTTACTCAAATCTAAGGTTGGGTTTTTAAGTATGAGATTATCATGCATAAGAAAATTCTAAGGTATTTTGTACGTATTTTGCAGTGGTGGGGCAACAAGTGCTGAGAAAGCTGTTGGTCTCATTTTCCTTTCAAATCCACATCTATGTCTTCCTTGCGTTTAGACAATCCTCTTCTTATAAGAGCCTTTCCTTCAGCACTGCATGTGCAAAGAGCTTTACTGAGCACGGATTAAAAATTAGTCACCTGCGACATGAGCAAGCAGTTATGTGGCGACTTCCAGAGATAATCCCATGTGTCCAGTCTCAGGGCTGCAGAGGTTGGCAGGACTGATGGGGAGCAGACATCTGTGTGTTTGTGCTGACTGTCTGGTGTCACGGTCAGTGTCTGGGTCGCCGAACTGCTATGTGACCCGGTCTCCAAGAGGCCTAGGCTCACCTCCTTTGGAGGTTTTTGCTGAGTTAAAGTAAGCACACAGTACCGTTTATGAATTCTTTGTGTCATTTGCAACATGTTAAATTTAATAACATGGAGTATTTAAGTAGATCTGTTAAAATAAAATGTATTTATACACTTTTGTGTGAGCTTCAATGCTTTACAAACCAATTTATTGACTAGAAACAAGTGCGGTTTCTCCAAAAAAAACATGACTTGAATGCTGGAAGTTGTTTTACTGAAGAGCAAAACATTTTGGAAAAAATCTGTTGAGGTTTTTGGTAACACTGGAATATGTTTAAAACAATTTTTAAAATATTAATACGCAACTAAATTGCTTGATGAGGAATTTCCTTAAAGGCTAACTCTAGTCAGCATCTTAAGCTAATTAGCAGAAGCAGTTGATAAACAAAAATTAGCGTACTTAGCTACCATGCTAACATTTGTATGTTTCCTTACAGTGGTAAACCTTTGCTTATATGCTAATGGTAGGTGTCATGCTAGTAGCTAATATTTTTATGTTGTAAACCATGCTAATATGCTAATGTTAGCACATTATCAAAATATTATAGCTTAAACTGGGATTTTCAAAAAGCAGTTTAAGGTTATTAAAAAGATTGAGGGGTGGAAAACAGCTGAATGTCTTGTAATCTGTTTGAATGTGGGTGTTATTCAGGCATTAGGTATCGTTTAGTGTTAAACTGCTTAAACTGTGATTTTCTAGAAACAGAAAGATACCAAAAAGAATAAGGAATGAAAATATTTGAAAACTAAATTAAGGGGGAGTAGTTAAGCAGCCATCACACTATGTCCCAACTTCAACTTTCAGTGTATTGAAAAACAAAAACATACTGTGATATGTTGGTTTAAACAGGAGAAAATAAGTGGATTCAGTGAAGCATAAAGTTCTATCATACCTTTAAATTATGAATGTCGCTCTTGCTGTGCTCCTGGTTTTAATAGTGCAGGTGTATTTGGATCAAGGAGTGAAATTCACAGTGTTCGTATATGTCAAGACCAGGTACTTTACTTTTTCCCATAATGTTACCATCTCTTATGAGTTTTTCTTTTTTTTTAATTTAAGAACTGACTTCCTGTAAATGAAATTTCAACTTTTCATGAGTGCCGCCAAGTGGACAAATGATAATTTCCCAAATTCATCAGAAAGGGGGCCATCTGGTCAGCTTTTCAAGATTCTGGCATCCCAAGATAAATTAACATTTGCATAATGTTTCATGAGATTACATAATGCTTTTATTGGGTAATTGTTGCAGCATCTGAATAGGAGTTGTGCAAACACTGCAGCAGTGGAACGCATGTGTTATACATAGGGTGTGAGAGCTACTCAATTCTTTTTGAAAGTCCAGAAAACCTGTGTTAGCATGACTTTTGTGATAAAATTATGTATACTACTGTGTTAAAAGCATAGCAAAGAAATGAAAATACATTTTAGAAAAGGTTCAAATATAGATAATGAAAGTCCTTACTTTCATGACTAAGTGTTAATATTTGCCTTTTTTAAATATTTGACTGGTATTGCATAAATACTGCAATAGCAAAGGATAAATGGTGTATAGCATTCATACAATGTATAGATATAGGTCCACGTGCATTTCAAAGACTGACTGTAGATTATGTGGTTTATTTATCTGTCTGAAGAGGCCTCCCAAAGGCTATCTGCATGGGAGGAGGCCAACTTCAGAGGGGATTATAAAGCGTTATGTAGTAGTTCTGGATTATAAACCATGAGACAACATTGCTGCATACAGAGCTTATGAAAAGGTGCCGGTGCACAAAACGTGTTCTCTGGAAGGGTGGCTGACTTTTCAAGAAACATTTTCCTAAAGATTTTGTTTTCAATGCCTGCTCCGCATTTTTCCAGTCAACATTTCATTTTAAGTTTTTGGTTAGTGAGACTCATTTTTTTGTACTTCTGCAGCACTGTATTTACTTAAATTGAGGATAGCCGCGCGCACCCATCTGGATTGCAATCATGTATTTGAAGAACAGAAACAATACAATCAACACAGAGAAGACCAAGAAGAACATAAAAGGGAAAACATGTAAGTACAAAAAAATTATTTAATTTTTTTTAATTGTGATGGAAATTGCAGAAAGTATTCATGCTAAATAACTGCAATCAGGATATAGTTGACATCACCCTTTTTTTTTTTCTCAATGCCAGGCTCTTATTTAAGGTCAAAACCCCACTATGAAGAAAATGTGTCTTTGACATTGAAAGAGAACAGCAAAGTGGAGAGAAACAAAAAGGTGACTGAGGATGAAGAGTTGCTGCAGAGGACAGCCTTCGGAAAGGCCTTGTACAATCTGACCCATTCAGAGAGGGTGATGGATGATCTGACATTTGGGCGACGGGTGGGATTTTACGAACTGAAAGGAGAAATTGGCTCTGGAAACTTTTCCCAGGTCAGACTGGGAATGCATGACCTGACCAAAGGTGAGTTTTTGGACACGTCGATTTTAATAGCTTTATGTTTATAATAGCTTTAGTGCAGACCTAAATGCCATGTTTCCTTTCTCTTTCCCGCTTTGAAAGAGTGGCCAGGAGAGACGGGTCCCCCACTGTCTCACAAAATATTTATAGCCCAGGGAAACCAGAAGACACAAACGGATTAAATAAACTTAAAATTTCAATAAATTCATATAAACAAGTTGGAAGAAATTGGGATTAGCCAAATAAAGTGGGTTGTGTAATCTTGCCAAAACTTAGTACATATTTTGAACTATTTTGTAGGACACAGGCCTTAAATGAAATTAATTAATGAATAAAAAAAATAATATCTAATAAAACATTTCAAATGTGATGTTGGTGATGTGACATACGCATAAAGACTATTTCATAAAATACTTTAAACCTGTAATGTGAAATTTCCATTTTATAATTTCTCTAACTTAAAGATGTTTTACATCAAAGTGCAGAGTCCAGTTTGTGCAGATTAGATGGCTTTTAATCCTCCATTTCCTCTTCCTGCTGCTTGTTTTTTTTTAGAGACATTTTGGCTTTTCTGCTCAATGTCTGGAGTCCCACGTTTCATGCGAACACTCAGCTCTGAGACGAATGCACAGACATCCAGCTGAGCTCAAGGAGACATACTTCCATCAGTCTGGGTCATTCCACATGTCAGAAGACAGGACTAATCTCATCAGCCGGCCCCTGACTAATCCATAATGTTTTCATCCTCATCTTCTTATGTGTAACGTGCCACCTAAGTCGTGTGGGGCTACAATTAACGCATAGAGGGAGACAAGTCAGGACAAATGATGCATTTTATTTAAAAGCCACAAATTAAATGGAAGAATCCAGCAGTTTAAGAGCAAAGTGTGTGTTTTCCTTTCTGTTGCTTGACGGCCTTTCTCTGTGTCTTCATGTGATAGAGAGAGTGGCAGTGAAAGTCCTGGATAAAGAGCGTCTGAGCAAACACGCCCAAGGTCTCTTTGCCTCCGAGATCACCTGCATGGAGAGGCTCTCCCATCCAAATATAGTGCGCCTGTATGAGGTGGTGGAAACGTCCAAACGCCTTTACCTGATGATGGAGTATGCCAGCGGTGGTGAGCTGTTCTCCAGGATCACCACCAAGGGGCGCCTGTCGGACCTTGAGAGCAAGCTTGTGTTTTCCCAGGTTCTCTCAGCAGTCAAGCACATGGTGAGTGACACACAGACGGTTCTGGGGAACGGAGTGGGCGTTGGCTTTACCTGGAAAATGAAAGCAAAGAGATATTAGAGCGGTGTCAAACCAGTTCAAACACTTGCTGTTCCAGGATGCCCCCTCTGGATCTTCAGGCAGAAATACAGGATAATGCCCTAGAAGTGTATTTTGTTGCGTGATATACTGTTGCCGTGCAGAAGTATTCATCTCCACTGGAGTTTTTTTCACATTTATTCACATTAAGACGACAACTTTCCATTTATCTTATAGAGATTGTATGTGATACACAATCACAAAATGAGATCTATACCTGGGTATCCTTATAGGACCATCAGTGCATATCTGCAGCATTGGGCAAAAGGTGAGGTACGCCCTGAGAACGTCGCCTGTCCATCAGAGGAACATGCAGGACAGACAACCAGGCACATAATCAAGAGCAATCCGGAGGGTTCTAACCGTCTTCTTTTTGGACTGTGGGAGGAAGCTTGAGAACCCAAACATGCACAGAGAGAACACACAAACTCCATGCAGGAAGTGCCCATGTAGGGATTTGAACCCAGCACCTTCTTGCTGCAAGCCAGGCAACAGTGCTGACAACTGCACCACCATGCAGCCCATTTATATTCAGCCCTCTTCATGCTGATATCCCCTTAATAAAGTCCAGTAATTGAATCTAAGTATTGTAACAGCAGTTCTTAGAAATAAGTCCCATTTAAGGTTTGGCAAAAGCCACATACTGCAAAAACGTGACTAAAAATTAGTACAATTTTCTTGAAATTAATGTATTTCTCCTTGATTTGTGCAGATAAATAAGATTAGCTGCCAGTGAAATTAGTATTTTGATCCCTCAAATAAGATAATTAGATATACTGCAATTGAAATAAGATGATGGAGATGACTTGTTCCTATTTTATGTGCAAAAATTCTTATTCCATCAGCAGATCATCTTATTTACTAGCTCAAATCAAGGACAAATAAACAACTTTCAATAGAATTTTACTTATTTTTAGTAATTTCTTTGCAGCGGGTTAGTCAGATGTGATCAAAGTTTTGCTTTTTAGCCTGCATACATAATTCTATGTACGGTCAGCCTACATGCAATTTTTTTGTAAGGAGTGCAATCTTAATATAACATCCCACTGTGAAACATAAAGGAGGCACCAGCATGCTGTAGGGATACTTTTCTTCAGCAGGCAAATGACAGCTGGCCCGAGTTGATAAATGGTACTAAATTCAGGTCAATCCTGCAGGAGAACCTGTCGAAGGCTGCAGATAACGTGAGACTGGAGGCGGTGCAATCACAGCTAAAGGTGGCCCTAAAATGTTTTGACTGAGGGGCACAGAAGACAAACGCACACCACTCTTTTCCGGTTGGTCTGTCATCTAAAATCTCCCTGGAGAACACAGAGGTTTGCAATGAGATACATTTCAAAAAGTTCAAGGCATATCAAAACTTTTGCGAGACATTTTATGAACTTTTATGAACTGGTGATCTCCACCTTGGATATTGTCGTGTTGAGGTCTGATGCTCCCACTGAATATCATAATGGACTAATGTGATTCATAAGGGGGCATTGCAGACTTTATAGCTATGCAGGCTCAGAGGGGGAGAGAGAGAAGGGCTTTTTCACTTCACCTCAGCAACTTGGCCCCTAGACTTTGCGCACTGGTCTCCTGTAGGGCTGAGAAAGAGGTAAAATATTTCTGAATTACATTACCCGTTCTGATTGCTTCAATAACATGTCTTTGTCTTCTCCTTTTCCAGCATGATAATAACATTGTTCACAGAGACCTGAAGGCTGAGAACGTGTTCTACACCCACACCTACTGCATTAAAGTAGGGGATTTTGGCTTTAGCACGTGTTGCTACTCCGGTGACATACTTCACACTTTCTGTGGATCTCCACCCTACGCAGCCCCTGAGCTTTTCAAAGAGAAAGGCTACAATGGACACTATGCCGACAACTGGGCGCTGGGTATTTTGCTTTACTTTATGGTGACCGCCACAATGCCTTTTAAAGCAGCCACCACCAACAGGCTGAAGATGTGCATCCTGCAGGGTTCTTATGCCATTCCCTCATACGTCTCCCAGTCCTGCCAGGAGATCATAAAGGGCCTCCTGAGGCCGGTTCCCGTGGACCGCCTCACCTTGCCGCAGATTATGAAGAACAGCTGGATGACGGGCATTGAGTACCCTCAAGCCTACCCGCCTTCCAGAGCTACTCCGTCACACCTGGTCGAGCCTAACCACCAACTCACCTCAGAGGAGCTGTGCGTGAAAGTAGCCCTGGAGGATCTTGGCATCAGCGCGGTCCATCTGCACAACAAGAGTCTCGACTTGAGAAACCCCATCACCGGGGCTTATCGGATCATGCTGCATCGAATCCAGAAGAGGATATCGATAGAGGCTGCGGGTTACAGTAGGACATGCACGAGTGACTCCCTGCACAGACTACGATGGAAAGCTGGCTCAGAGAGCCTTCTGTACAAGCGCCACTCTGTGGTCTGTGCTATCATGTAGCTTAGTCTCTCTTTCTGAAGAGCTACCTGTGTGGAAGACATGCTTGTTTGTGCTTCCAGTCTGAGATGTAGGGGATGGCCCCAACTTGCATTTTTACTGGGAATGTGAATCACCTCTTAGGCACACTTACTGTAACTTCATCCTGTTTTTCCACCGTAAAAATGTCCACACACTTTGATTTTTAGTGCACATCTTCTGCCAATAGCGCAAGGTTTCTGAAAGGACAGAGCATGATTTCATGTGTGATGAACGCCTTTGAGAATGTACACAGAGGCATGCTCCATGAACAAACTTGGCGTCCTTTATGTCCACTAAAATAACATCCAAATTTTCTGCAACTGGAGCTGCACTCAAATCAGCAAAGCGTGAAAGACATTTGTTGAAGGTTGTCAGTGACCCTCTACAGATTCCTCCTTCTGAAAGAACATGAAAATGTAGAAATATCAAAACAAGACAGGAGCGTTGGGTTTTCTTTTTATTCATAGATTAATGTGTTCACCCAGCCATGTTGCAGGATTTACATTACTGTCTGTCTTTCAGCAAATCTAAGAAAAAATGCACTCTCCTCCAAAATTGTAAGGCCAGTTTCTTAAATTGTTCATCGACGGCAAACATTTGGGTTTGATTTCAAAACATGAATATTCAAAATAATATCAAATTTCTTCTTTGCAGAAATGTTTTGTTCAGCCAGTTTCTACAAATAAGGTCATCTTACAATTGAAATATTCCTTTGAAAACTGTAATTTTGTGTTAATGGGGGGATTTTTTTATTTAATTTTAAAATTAATAAGTTTGATAATCTGTGATTTAAGGATGACCAAAAAAGCAAAAACCATAACAAATCAAGAGATAAATGTTGATCTCCTGTTTTTGTCAAACCCAACTTTTTGCAGTTTACAACAAATAAAGAAATTAGCCTCACTGCTCCAACTCATTTGAAGTTTACAGCGTCCACATTTTTAAACCCTGGATGACTTTACTTTATGCAAGGTTGTATGTTAAAGTGGTCATTTTTAGAGAACAGGTGACTAATTCCGTAAAACTACAAGGAGCCTCCCGACTTCCGCATTCAAGATGGCGGCTACTCACAGCAATTTTGTGTAAAGCTCCATACTTTGACTGTTTTTAGAAGTTCTCTATTATTTTAACATTTAGTCATTTGTACACGGTACTTTTGAGGTGGAATGTTTAGTGCTGTATATATGCACAATGTACTTTGTAGAATAATTTTATTGTTGTTGTTTTATCAGTGTTGTTAATAGTGGCCATAGTGGCTAAATGAGCAATGAAGACTGTTTCTTAAAGTTTCATGTTCAGTTGGACAGCTCTGTTTGTCTTAAACAAAGACAAAGATTTAGCAGAAAAATGTGACTTTAAAATGCATTCTGAGACTCAGGTTGGCTATATTTGTACATTTAACAATGGCTTTAGTGCGAGCCTCTGTGTTTTTTCCTACTGTCAGACAAGCTGGAATGTGGAACAGCAGATTTGTCCAAAGAATTGGCCATAAAGTCAATAAAGACTGGACATATTTTAAACAATGTTAAATACTAAGTATTCATTTTGTCAATAAATTTGTATGTACAATAAACTTGTTGTCTTTTTTTATCTACTGTAATTATTTTTCAGTTGCATCTCAGTTGTTGCTACAGAAAAAAGGTCATTTGATAGCCCCAAAGGAGTCAAAGTGACATTAGTCAGCAACCTAGATTCAGAACCCAGCGCTAGATCAAACCTATATAACCCAACCTTGTTGTGTT
This sequence comes from Fundulus diaphanus, assembly GCA_037039145.1. Lineage (NCBI taxonomy): Eukaryota > Metazoa > Chordata > Actinopteri > Cyprinodontiformes > Fundulidae > Fundulus > Fundulus diaphanus. Next base: position 20,639,774 of record CM073133.1, on the reverse strand, counting down.
CAGTTAAGCTTAGTTAAACTTGTTCAGTCTTGCAAACCCGAAGGTTGTGTGTTAGATTCCTGCTGTATACGTCGATGTGACCCCAAGCTGCTTACCAATCTGCGAGTCATTTGCTCTAATGTGTGCGTGTTTGTGGGATGTTAAGCTCCTTCAGTGGTCGCTATGTCTGGAAAAGCATTCTATAAATATAGTGAATTTACCATTCAGAATCAACTGGAAAATCAACAAAACAATTGGGACGTAGTGTCTTTCTCTAGCCTTGGAAGACTTGGGGAAAAAATTCCATAAAAGATATGGAAAGAAGAAAATAAGCTATACCTTTCTGATTCTAAGCCTTTCATCGAAGCTATGGCAACCGTTTAACCTTTAATTTTTGCACATTTTGTCACATTACAACCACAAGTTTCAGTGGTTTTTACTGGGATGCATTTAAAATGCAAACCCAAAGCAGTTGTAATAACATCACGAATGAAAGGAAAACCATACATGGTTTTCCAAAAATCTTTGAGATCAAAATCTGAAAATAGAGACTTGCATTTTATATTAAGTCCCTTTTACTTTGATACCCCTAAACAAAACCCAGTACAACCAACTGCTTGGGAAGTGACCTAATTAGGAAACAGAGGGCTCCTGCCTTTGATTTAATCTCAGTATAAATCCTGTTGCTCTGTGAAAGCCTCAGAGGTGTGTTTAAGAGCATTGGTGAATAAACAGCATGAAGACCAAGGAACGCAGTGGCATATATAATACTATTTCAAACCCTGAACATCTCTCTGATTGTTGGAAAGAGTACGGCACAACAGCAAAATTAGCAAAACATGGCGTTCTCCCTAAACTGACAAGGAGACCACTAATGACGGAAGCAGCCTAGAGACCTACAATAACTTTGGAGGGGCTGCAGAAATCATGTGGGAGGATCTGTTGACTGCACAATTAGCTACAAATTTAGTCTATGTGTAAAAGAGAGGTAAGAAGAAACCTACTGTTGAAAGAAAGCAACAAGAAGTCCTGTTTGCAGTTTACCACAAGCCATGACGGGACACTGCAGATATATGTGGCAGAAAACTAGCACGACACATAAAACATAAAACAGACATTATTGGGAGGCTTATCTCCGGCAGATGCAAGTAGCTGCTCAGAATTGAGGAGGTTTTACTAAACACTGACTTTTGACTTTTGACTTTTTTTTTTTTTTTTTTTTTTTTTTCTCCCAGTGTCCTGTCTAGCAATATGGCAATAGGAATTGATGTCTCAATGCCAGATAGAGCTCGACAGATTTTGCTTTTACAAGTGGAGCAAACAGCTTTCGCCATAGTGCTCCACTTGATTTATGCTTGTAAATAGCTTTATTATGATTCCTGCAAGGAGAATTTCAAATTATATGGACATGACAATGGGAGAGTAAAGGAAGAACAAAAAGTGAAAGAAAAGAAAAAAAAAAAGAGTAGAGGTGAAAGAAAGAGGAGATAAAAGGGAGAGAATGATAAAACCTTCTTTGTCTGCTCCATCACCTGGAAAGAGACACAAAAAGAACAGCACAACCAACAGACATAAAGCAACAGCTACACTCGAATAACACCTAGATGCCATTGCTAAATCATATATATTATTATGTAAGCTGACATGTGTAATGTGATATTTGAAAAAAGAAAGTGAAAAAACATAAATAAATAAATAAATAAATTATAAGATTACTGTATATAAGTGAACACTTAATACCTGGGACCCAGCACCTGTGGGAGATGTGAAAGTGCACTAGTTTAGGTGAAGATTATCCAGAAATAGCTTGATAGTGATTGTAGAGAACCGAAGGCCCACCTTCCCCGAGCACAGAGGCAGGCGTCAGGGGACCCGTAACCCCGGACTCCCAAGGGGGCCCCTAAAGCAGGTCGCCCAGGAGGGGCCGACACAGGATATCCGCAACCCCCCCCCCAAGGAAGGAGCAGAGACGACCCCGAGGAAATCCCCCAGCCACCGCAATGCCGACGCCCTCAAGAGCCGCGGAGACGAGCCCGTGGGCTCCGCCGGCAGCTAGCCCCGCTGAAGTGGTCCCGGCCATGGGCCCTGAGGGCCAGAGGCCCCAGGGGCGCCCCGCCCCCGCGACGAGGGCCCCGGCCGCCCCCCGGGGGGCCAGGCCCCGCGAAGAGGCCGCCGGGAGTGGGCCGGCGCACGCCCGGGAACCCGCCCCAAACCCGAAGCCAACCAATGCGCCAGGGGGCCAAGGCGCCCGCCAACGAAGTGGAGGAGGGCAGGACGTGGGGGGGTGGGCTCCGCACCTAGCGGAGACTTGAGATGTTCTTGGGAGAGGGAGCGGACCACACCCATACCTGGAAAAAAAAAAAAAAACTCATTCACCCCATCCCTCCCTTGTGCCCCACTCACCACACACAGAGAAAAGAAAAAAAAAAAAAAAAAAGACGCTGTACACACATTCCCACATAACACTCACATCCAACACTGACCAAAGGGGGGGGGGGTCACCCCAAATTGACTATACGACTGCCTGTGCCCGACCCCCGGCCCCAGACCAGACGCCCCCCGGACCGGGCTCCCCCAAGAGGGCGGGCCAACACGACCCGCACGAGCCACCCGGCCAGAGCCCCCCCCCTCCCCCTAAATACCTAATAAACCCCCTCCCTCCCCCCACCTTACCCTTGTCATCCCTGCCCCCCGCCCCTCCTGGGGGGAGCAGAGGCATCAGCCCCAGACCTGGCACACCGCAGCCCCCCGCCAAGACCCCGGACACAGTGGCCCGCACCTCCTCCAGGCCCCAGACTCCTTGCCGCCATCGGAGAACGGGGGTGTGCAGAAGACCCCGACCCTCCCTACGCCTGCTCAAATGTTGTGTTGTTGCATGTTGTTCTCAAGTGCGTTTAAAAACTGGGAGCGCCGAAGGGGATGCACGGCACAGCCCACCCCCCTTCCGGAAGGTAGCTGTTGCCAGCGCACCCCCTCCGTGTGACTGCCCAGAACCCTCAATATCTAAGTGGGAGAGGAGGTGAAGGGAGCTGTCCGAGGTGAGGCCCACACAACATAAGCCCCCCCCCAGACGTCTTCCCCCCACCCCCCCCTACCATGGCCTATATGAGTGTGCGATGTGAAAAATGTTTGAAGTGAAAGTGTCTAAGATGCATGATAAAATTGGGGAGAGGGGCGTCACCAGAAAGTGGCAACCTCCAGTAACGCCCCCTCCCACATGACCTACATGTGTGGCGGCGTGATGGAGCAGGCAGAGGGAGGAGTCCGGGGATGGGGAGCAAATGACTGGGAAGCCAACCCAGGGAGCCAGCTCCCCTACTGACTCCAATAGGCACCCCCGCTCCCCGAAAGCCCCACCCAGAGAAGGGGGCCTCGCCAGCGGCACCACCGTAGCCCGGGGGCCAGGGAGAGGCCGCAGGGCCCGCCAGCCAACCACCCACCAGGACCAACACCTCAACTGACTTTTGACTTTTAATCAAAAGGATACCCGGCATTACATGCTTGAATTTCAGGGAGCCAATACTCCTGATGAGCACTTTTAAAGCCTTTTTTCCCCAATTTTGCCCGGAACAGATCAACTCACCTGACATTTACTGATGTCCCGCAATGAGATGATAAATTTGATTTACTGCCTTCACTATTCAGGCTGATAGAAAGTATATGTAATGACAGATTCATGCTAGCACAAAATGTAATTCAAAGGAAAAAGGTGTCATTCCCAAGCATGTTTGTTGTGAGAAACGTTCTACAGCGGCTTTCATCTTTCATTTTATTCTTTGCGGAATTTGCGAGAATCAAAATTTACAGCCACGGCAGCTATTAAGTATGTCAGATGACATCATTAATTCTGCTATTAAAGCCTGCGGTAATAATTTATGACTATAATTTTCACACCTTTTCAACATGTCCCATAACATCTCAGTTTTTATGACAATTGTTTAAGAGTAAACTGCTCTTTCCTGCATTTCTTTCCGCACGTTTCTTTCATGTTTTTCCCCCCGTCGTAAAAGAAGCGGCAGATTCTGCCCCAGCTTGCAAGAAAAGAACGTGGCTCTCTTCTGAGCATTGTTGTGATATAGACAAGAAGAAACGAAAGCGCCAAAATGCTTTTCAAGTTGAAACACAGTTTTTTGACCTGTGAGGGTGGTACTCTTATAAGTCACTCACAAAGCAGTATTGGATGTCCACCAATATTCTATATGCAATAACTGTTTTGGTAATTATCTTGCATTTGTCAGGCTATCCATCACCTTTTCTGCCTGTGAGCTAAGTTGGCAGCATATTCAAACAGATGCTTCAAGTCTGTGAGGCCTCCTGGCTTTTAAATCTCAGTTGCACTACATTAACACGGCTAGGCTTAAAACTTTCATTTTTGACAAAGTTTATAGTTAGAGCCACTTAGGATACCCTGAGCTATCTCTATAGTTAGTTATAGCTGCTATAGGCTTAGACTGCTGGAGGACATCAGGGTCTATTTCTCTCACTCTGCTGAGTTCTCCTACTGTTCTCCAATTTGCATTGCTTGTTGTCATTTCAGCTTTTAACTTTTTGTTCTCTGCCATTTTTTTCTTCATAGTAGGTACACCTGGGCCGTTTCTCAATTCACGAGAACGCGAGTCCGTACTCGCATTCTCGTGAAGTCCGGTCTTGGTAAGAACACAGGAAGATCGGACTTGACGAGAACGCGAGCACGCAGCACGTTCTGTGTATTGGAACAGAAGCGTACTCGTGACGTCATCACATGCACAGTTCTTTAGCATTTCTTTAACATTCAAAAATATTTATACACTACATCATCATATCTTATTGAAAACATTTTTAAAACAATATTTTTAATTTCTAAAAAGCCTAAAAAATATCTAAAAAATTAAAGAACAGTGGGTATAAAACCAGTAACAGCGTGAATTTATTTGTTGGGAGTTCTACTGGTCGTAGTTGTAGAGGTGATTAAATCTTTTTAAAAAATCTGCACTTTGTAGAAGCAAAATTAGCAATACCACCAATATTGCTGTTGCTTTGGTCACTACCCGATCCGTACCGGTAGCACGATCCGTTCCATCAGCTCATTGACGCATGCGCGAACAGAATAACTTCCGGTAGGCAATATTTCGTTTTTCTTACTTTTTTATTCTTTTGTCTTTTTTCGGGCCGGGGTTTCTTTTTGTATATCTTTGTATTTGCGTAAATATGGCATATTCTAAAAATGAAACAACAGAAATACATAAAAATAAATATTTTTTTGTTTTTTAATAGCAAAAAGGTTTCCCAGTTGTGGTTAGGGAAATAAAAATCTATACACCATTTCTTAAAGTACATAAAAAAAAAACAGGTATAATCACATATAGGAGTATAGAAATGTATTTGATTTAGAATATTCTTCAGTTTTTTTTATCATTTATTTGATTTGCATATGTATTTGTTTATTTTGTACTTAATACATTTATTTTAATAATTTATGCCTTGGCTTGGTTATCTGTTCTTTGTTCTATTCCCTGTTCGGTTTTTGTAAAAAAAATAAACAAACTATAATGACCAGGTCTTCGCTTGTTTATGATGTTTACACCAGAGGGCGCTAAAATCTCAATCGATAATTTTAACTTTCTAATAAAACAAAATTCACCTTATAATTAAGGATGAAAATATTTTTTTCCAGTCCTGTTTGAAGAAATAATAAAACTAATAGAGTGCATTCAGACAGTACAGATAAACGTTGCGCAGTAATACATTCCCGGACTTCTGAGCATATCCGATGATGACGTCAAGCAATACAATGGGGAGAATGTAAAATGCATCAATTTCTTCCAGAAAAGTCTTCAATATTTTCTATACAATATAGTTTAGCATTCTTAATTGTTTAGCATTCTGATTTAAGGATAGAAATAAGTATTTTCAGTAACGTAATTACATTATTTCTTGGCGACCCGGAAGTTATTCTGTTCGCGTGTGCGCAAATGAGCTGATGGAACGGATTGTGCTACCGGTACGGATCGGGTAGTGACAAAGTCTGCTCTGATGCAGACTCGATAAAGAGGGCGGGGCGAGACCAACATCCGGGTATTTGGTGCGTTCTCGGTCTGGCGTTCTCGGCAATTGGAACAGTGCTCGGGCTGAGGCTGATGACGTGTCACGAGCACGCAAGACCGCTCAAGTGCGCATATTGAGAAACGGCCATCATCCAGGGAAGACAGATCACCCGCTATTACCATATAACGTAGAAAGTATCCCTGGATCAATGTGTGCTTCTGTGCTTGTTTGTCTGTCTTGTTGTGTCTCTGCTCTGTCTTCTCTAACCCCCAGTCGGTCGAGGCAGATGACCGTTCATACTGAGCCCGGTTCTGCCGGAGGTTTTTCCCTCCCGATTAAGGGGAGTTTTCCTCTCCACTGACGCTTCATGCTTGCTCAGTATGAGGGATTGCTGCAAAGCCATGGACAATGCAGACGACTCTCCCTATGGCTCTACGCTTCTTCAGGAGGAGTGTATGCTGCTTGTCAAGACATGATGCAATCTACTGGGTTTCCAGTCTGTATAATCTGATTGAATTTGACTTTGGAAAGTGCCTTGAGATGACATGTTTCATGAATTGGTGCTATATAAATAAAATTGAATTGAATTGAATTAACAGTAACTTTTCTGTCACCAAGGTCTTCAGCAGAGACGATAACTTAAAGATGCTCATACTCATTCTTTAATCAGCAAGCACTACATGTTTAAAGCGTTGCAGCATGGGTCTGTGCCGGCTAATAATTTTTGTACGGAAACACGCAGGATCTCTGCTTCGTCTTGCTGTTTGCAAGATGCCGCCGCTGCAAGGCACCTGTTTGGAAGCCATCAATCTCCAGAGGCAGCAAAGTCAAACACACACTGTGTTATGCATGCTTAGATTTTATCAGGAGCAAGCCTCAGCAGTACCCATGGAGATTAGGGGGAAAGATACAAATAAGTCAGAAATTCTAGCTCGATGGCTTATCAGATAGCATTGTTAATCATCCACTGTTACACGAGCTCTGTGCCGGCTTTCCTGCTTGAGCTGCACTTGGAAATTGAAATTTAAGGTTTTAGAGTTTTTATAGAGGCCTCATTATGATAATGGACCATCCTTCATTGGGTCAGCTCAGTGAGTAACCTGTTCCGGTTCCTGGCTGGCCAGGCAATGGGAAAGTATTCCTCCTCCTCCTTTTATGCTTTGTCATGTTACACCCACAAATTTGAATTTATTTTAATGGGATTTTATGTCAAACTGGTTCTTGATTTTCATGTTTTTTATGAATGAACATGCTATGATTTAAACTATCTTATTCTAGCTCTGGGTGCATGTTCCAGGTTGTTGCCCTGCTGGAAGGTGATCCTTCAGGACGGACCTGTTTCTGGCTCCATCACTCTTCCCCTTAACTCTGACCAGCTTCCCTATCCCTGCTGAAGTAAAACATTCCCACTGAATGATGCTGCCACCACTATGCAATGTTAAGTTCAGGCAGTCGTTTGATGCTGTATTTTGCTCCCATCTGGCCAGAGCTCCTTCTTCCAGACGTTAGCTGTGACAGCTGCCTGGCTTTCTTCTGGATTCTTCTGGATAAATGCTCCATTAGTGAGATGTGAAAGAAAACTTTGTTGTAAAACTCAACTTCACGTTTATTATGAACAAAGAGAGGCTGCAAAGCTATCACTCATCACTAGAACATGCAAGGGAAACGTTCTTCACAGAAATCATAAACAAAAACATCAACAATGCTCGCACTTTATTCATCACAGTTGAAAGACTCACAAACCCTCTTGTTATTGTACCACCGGAGCTCCACTCTACCAGGGCCTGCAATGAATTATCCAACTTCTTTGCAAAGAAGATTCTAAAAATTAGAGGGTTAATCTGCACATCCATGTCAAATCCAGTACCAATGTTATGCTCAAACATAAATGCAGAGAAAATGACTTCATTTCAGCTACTCAACTGTAAAAGCCTGGAGAAAATTATAAATCAGTTAAGCTCCTCTTCCTGCTGTCTTGATATCCTACCTACAACCGTCCTTAAATAAGTACAGCCTGTCATTGCATCTGACATGATTCAAATAGTAAATCCATCCCTCTCATCAGGTGTTTCCCCCCAGGCTTTAAAAAAGGAGTTATTTAACCACTGATAAAAAAGACATTCTTGAAAAATCACATGTGCGGACTTACAGGCCAATATCCAACCTGCCATTCATCAGTAAATTGTTGAAAAAGCTGTGTTTCAACAGTTAAATAGCTTCCTTTCAATGACCAACTGCTTTGATGTTTTTCAGTCAGGGTTTCGTGCTCACCACATTACTGAGACCGCCTCATCAAAGTGGTCAATGACATCCACATAAATATAGACTGTGGAAGAACCACTGTGCTTGTTCTATTGGACCTCAGTTTAATATTTGACACTGTTGGCCATGATATTAAAGTGACTGGAGAGCTGGGTCAGACTCAATTGGTTCAAATCCTACCTAAAGAACAGGAACTTCTTTGTGTCAATAGGTAACTTCTCATCAGAGTGGACAAAAGTCATATGTGGGGTACCCCAAGGTTCAATCCTGGGACCACTTCTATTCAAGATCTATATGTTCCCACTAGCTGAGGTTATAACAAGTGTTACGGCTGTAGGGTTTTCACCCAGTGGTGCAGACTGGACTCTATTTCAATCAGGAAAACTGGCTGTGGCAGCAAGTGCCTGGGATTGGCCGTTAGGATGTTAGACCCACCTCCAGCATGCTGGGCTCCTGATTGGACCATCTCCAGAAGCCGTGGACCAATCCAGACCTTTCACCACCCTTTAAAAGACTCCCTCAGAGCCACATTCAGTGGGAGCTCCATTTGGAACAGTTGACAATGTTTGCGACCCTTTGCTGCTTTGAACTCTTTGTGAAACGCTCTTGTGTTGAGAACCTTGTGATTGCTCTACCTCTGCCATTTTGTCTGCTTGTTAGTTTCCCGCTTGTTGAATTTGAAAAGACCCAACTTAGATATTTAGTTTGGTATAGTTTTGTATACCTGAAAGTGTTGCGTTGAGTGCCTCTCCTTGTTTGTGTTTCTTGTTGGGTTTGTTTAGCTTAGAAACTGTTTTATTTAATTCCCGTTTATTTGTGTTCACCTGGTTAAACAACGTGTTGGACGTGGTCTCTTTTTGTTATTAAAAAACCTTGTAAATAAACCTTTAATTAATTCCACCAATTAGACTTAATTATGTTATCTCGATCTTCCAGCCAAATGTGGGCATAACACAAGAAACAACATTAGTTACCATAACTATGCAGATGATACACAGGTCTACATTATGATATCACTAGGTGACTCTGTACCCATCCATGCACTGAACGGATGCTTAGAACAAATCAATGCATGGATGTGCCAAAACTTTCTCCAGCTGAACAGAAACAAAACTGAAGTTATCTTTGGACCTAAAGAGGAATGAACAAGGATCAGCACGCAGCTTCAGTTATTACAAATACAAACTAGTGATCAGGCCCGAAATTTGGGTGTAGTGATGGACTCCGACCTGAACCTTGAAGGACACATAAAGACAGTTACAAAGTCAGCTGTCTACCACCTGAAGAACATTTCCAGGATTAAATGACTGCTGTCCCAACAAAATCTAGAGAAGAAACATCTGATGAAAGTGGGACAAAGAGTGCATCGCACGGGTTGGTGGGATCTGTAGCTATACGTTTGACCCTTTTCTGGACTCATGCAGCATAAACCGTGTCTAGACATTGTAGCTGGCATCCCACAATCCCCTGCGCTGACCTCACCACGTGTGCTATATCCTTCCTCTCCTGCCCTGTGCAGCTCCCATTCCACACCGTTATGCTGAGACAAAATGCTTTCTATTGTAGCTCTATAAAAGTTTCAGTTTCCTGAAGTAGAAGAGCCGTTGTTGGGCCTTCTTCACTAGGTAGAAGGTGTTCACAGTCCAGGAGAGATCAGAGAAAATGCCCAGGAACTTTACGCTGTCCACACGCTCCACCACCTCTCCATATATGCAGATAGGAACGTGTTCAGTCTTCCTGGACCTCCGGTAGTCCACTATGACCTCTTTGGTCTTGCTGATATTCAGGATGAGGTTATTCCTGGGCACCACTGTGTAAGATTGTGGACTTCCTCTCCAAAGTGAGTCTCATCATTGTTGGATGTGAGACCCACCACATCGATGTCATCCACAAACTTCACAACCATGTTTGTGGGGTGGATAGCAGAGCAGTTTTGTTTGAAGAGGGTGAAGAGAGCAGGATGAGGAAACAGCCCTATGGCGTTCCAGTGTAGAAAATCCATGGGACTGATGAGAGTTTCCCAATCCTCACCTGCTGGGGCCTCTTGGTGAGGAAGTTGCTGATCCTGGAGCAGAGCGGTGCAGATATTCCCAGGTTGTGCAGTTTCAGAGCCAGCATCTCTAGGAGCACGGTGTTGAAGACTGAGCTTGAGTCCACAAATGGCATCTTAACATAGGTGTTGGGATGCTGCAGATGAGTCAGAGCCGTGTAAGTCCCAATGAGACAGCATCCTCCATGGAGCGATTCTCCCTTTAAGTGAACTGCAGGCTGTCCAGGCCAGCAGGGATGGTGCTCTTGATGTGTTGCAGGAGGATCCTGGTGACAGGGGTCAGAGAAACAGGATGGTAGTCGCTGAAGCAGGTGATGATTGTTTTTTTGGCACGGACACAATAATGGAGGATTCCAGGCAGGCAGGGACCATGGGAAGCTGCAGAGAGAGGTTAAAGATGTCCAGAAAGAAACCCTGCAAGTTGGTCAGCACATGATTTCAATCTGACACAATGTCTGGGCCTGCAGCCTTGTTGATACTGACCTTCTTCAAGGTGGCAGTCACTTGGTGCAGCTGCAGGACGGGGGGCTGATGTTGCACTTCTGTCTGAGGAAGGTGTTTAGACCTTCTGCTGCTTTGAGAGTCAAAGCGTGTCCTGTCAGCAGATTCTCATGGGTGCTGAATACAAATATGTGACACAGCTTTTAGGTTCATATTTGTAATAGGTTTTCTTCTTGATCCCAATTGTGCTTCTTTGATCTGTGTTGTTCTATCACATAAAACTCCAATAAGATACTTTGAGGTTGTAAGATGATAAAATGTTAGAAGGTCCAAGGTTCTATGTATCCTTTTGCAAGGCGCTGTGGGGGACAAATGTTATAGCCAGCGAACAAAAGCAGTGCTCCAGCCTGTTGCAGTAAACTCAAACTTAATTACTTTGCTTTATGATTTTGTTGCGGTAATTCACAGCGTTATCTCATTTCTAATCACTTTCAGATTGGACTGGTGACATATCTGCAGCTTATGGTGTGATGCATCTTTTGTTTTGTAATGGTGCATTTAAATCTAACAACTCAACTGTGACGCAAGACAAATCAAAGAATAAAAAGATTTGAAGATAATGAATCAATGTAACATTTGATAAAATGTTTTATCATTTTGGACTTTTTTCTGATAATAGCATCATTATCAGATAATTACATGCGCTCTCGCGCTGACATTAAATCAGATTTAGCTAAGAGACTGAATAATGAGCAAGATCATTTTTTAACTTCCGTCAAAGTCAGAAGCTAACATATTTTTCCTTTGTATTTAGTAGAAATGCCTTTTATGCTGTCTACATTGGGTCAAATGGCCTAATGAAATAACACCATGCTTCTCACAATAGTTTGCTGGAATTTCGTCCCATTCTTTCAGGCCGAAGTGGTAAAACTGGGTCAGCGCTATAGACCACAAACCTTTTCCTGTCCAACGACAAATTCTCCGCCAGACTGAAATGATAGCTTTGTGGTGGCCTTAAGCCACTTATGATTAATATGGTAGTATACTCATTGTTCATTTGGAAGATCTGTTTTGGTCCAAGCTTTAACTTCCGGGCTGATGTCTTGAGAGGTTGCAACATTATTTTTACATGACATTCTTTCCTATTTAACTAATCTATTTTGTGAAGTGCACCGGCCCCTCCTGTGGGAAAACACCTACATATGATGCCGCAGCCCGTGAAATTAACACTTAGGATAATATTGTGAGGCTTGCAGCATCTAAACAAGGTTTTTTTGTTCTTGATCTGTGGTCGATTTGCACGGTATGCCCACGAAACACTTTGATTCCTGGGAATACAGAACCCGTCTCCTTCCTGAACGGCACAAACATCTTCCATCATCTTTGACCTATAAGCACCATCATGTGAGACATAATAACCAAATTTTTCTCTGTGAGATTTTTATTGGAACACGTAATTTGTAATGAAACCTGTACACAAACAAATGAAAAGAAAGAGACTTAAAAGACACTTTAACAAAACAGAATTTAAAGTATGACGAAGCTTCTCATTTTCTATGGCACAAACTTTAAAAAGCAAATAAAAACATAGTTTTACATCATGTAATTACTTAACAGAAATGTGTACACATTGCAGATGTATTATATATTGTATCAACGCATAATTTACTCTCATCACCAGTTCAATTATCAAACAGCATATTTCATGCTTGTTGGGCATTAAAATGGATGCAAAAGTTTCCTCTTGAAGCAGCCATGCATTGAAATGTGTGTTCTGTGAAAATATCTATGGTGGTCTATCAACTTCAAGAGTCTAGCTCTTAACACCAAAGTGCTGCTGCAACTCTAGGATTAACTCTTGACCTGTTATGTTAATGCCGAGCGAAAGCGAAAGCAGAGCTGCAACATTTTCTTGGCCAGCCTCCTGTCTTGTCTTTGAGTCAGACTCCCATAAAATTCTCATAAAAGCCGCTCTTTGCTCGATAATAAAACTGCAAACAGCGGGAAGATGAAGGTGGTATCGCTGTAGGGAGTCATCGTCTTCAGCCTCTTTTTGGAAGCCTTAAATGCTGCCATGACAGAAAACAAGACATCGTTTAAGCATTCTTTGCTTTATTTTGAGATGTCTCTACGCACATTTTATGCAGATTACTCCCATAAATACCTTTTTGGAACTCTTTGCATCAATGTTGTGCATAAGGTCCTTGACCCACTTCTCATTGGGGTCTGCACAAAACTTGCGTCCCTTCCTCATGATTAGGCTAAGAAAAGTAAAGAGTTCATGTAAGGTTCTGGTTCAGGCAATCAGATCTGAGTCAAAGGGGCTGTTTTAGTTATTTTGTTTTGATCTTTTGTGCATTGGAAACTTACACAACAGCTGGGATGTTGCAGCCGCCATCTGTCTTCTGCCTTCTGTAGTTTGATGCGTGCTTCTGAACGCCTTTGCTCAGATGCTTCACATACTTCAGGCAACAGTCCTCATAGGACACTGAAGGGTCAGAAATCAAGTTCAATTCAGTGCCGGCAGATTGTAGAAACATCAAAAATGTTGCCGCCAATTTACAGAAAGATTAAGGTGGATTAAATGTGGTCAGTCAGTCAACACGATGTATAAAAAGTCAAAATGTTTAAGGCTGTAAACAAAGCAATAAGGACGTAGGAGGTCACACCCACCCATCCCAGCAATCAGGCAATAAACCAAACTTCTTGACCCTGATTACCTCTTTATTGTGTGCTAGATATGCAAAGGTATTTCCTGAAACCAGTTGTTTGCTTTTACTTATTAAACTGTTTACCTTGTGCCAATGTTAAGCAGAGGCAAGAAAGGATCAGCAGGAAGAATAGGGTGTTGAACCGCATGGTGAAGTCTGTGGAGGCGGCTCTGGGAAAGAAAAAAAAAAATCATTTATGCAATCAGGCTTATCGCTCTTACTGCAGCTAATTTCCTCCCACACCTTCCTTTATCTACCTCGAACTTTGAACAAATGTCCAGAAGTGTCCGTCTTTGTCTAACAACTTTATCCAGTCACATCTTGGATCGACAAACTAATTTGTTTTAGATTACGGGAATAAATGTCCCTGTTAAGTAAATCCTTCCTGCCTCTAAACAACAAATATATTCGCTTTACATTTGTTTACAATTAATTCATTTTTGATATTCTGCTTATCTAAAAAAATAAAACTGATTTTGTTGACTTTTTAAAAAATTAGGTTGTAAAACCATTAACTCAGAAATCATATTCTCTCCTTTGGTTTTTGGACAATTAAGCTAATTCCTGCTTTAACTGCACGTTTACATCCTGCGTATAAATGGTAATTCTCGTTTTATCTTAATAATATAGTGAAGCGAATAAAAAGCACAATAAATGACTTAATCTAATGAGGAAATTAAGGTAGGCTTAAATAGCTCCTCACCTGGGATGCTGTCAGTGTGAGTTGCAGCTCTCTGCTCTTGCGTCTACCAGACCTGTGGAGGCGGCGCTCTTTATAAAGCCCTAACCTGCTCTGCGGTGGCACTCGGCCAAGGATATGTGTTTCACAAACTCCTCACCTTTGTACCGGAGTTTATCTGTTCTTTTTGTTCTTTCTTTTTAAAGGTTGACATGTGCCTAAAAGCTTCACCGAGTTCATGAGTTCAAGTGGTTTTGTGTTTTTTAATGCACAAATTCACCTCTGTGTTTATCTGGATTCTTTACCCCAGAGAAATATAGCAAAGAGCGTTTGACTTGTTACAGTGATGTGCAGTAACAGCTTAAACATGTTAAACACTCAAAATGTACAAATGAAATTGAAGTCAGTTTAGGTCTGTGTATTAGTAGATTGCGACAAAAAGGCGTCTCAGGGCAGCATTAAGAAAAAGAAAATAATAAAAATGTCCACAAGTTTAACGACTTTAAGGAAGACAAAATTTGCAATCAAGTTCAAGTACATAGAGTGAAAGTAAATAACATTTCAGCAAAAGCTAAACCGTATTTTGCTAGACAATTGCTGTTTACAAGACAATTCAAAGTGCTGAACATGAACACAACAATTAAAAGAAAACATACAGAAAAAGCCCATTGCAGTGGAATAATAGCAGCAGGTCAAGACATAAGGATAAGTTTCACTACAGACCTCAACATTAAGATTTAAAGGCAACTCTAAACAAACAGGTTTTTAACCTTGATTTAAAGTTTTAACACTTTTAGAGTGTTCTTGGAGTATTTTTTCCAGATAAATGGAGCATAGGAACTAAATGGTGCTTGGTTTGGTTTTAGTTCTGGGTTATGCAGATTAGATTTGAGCCAGAAGACCTGAGTGGTCTGGAAGGTTGATACACTGATAATAAGTCTGTCATGTATTTATGTGCTAAGCCAGTCAATGATTTATAGACTAACAGGAGTATTTTAAAGTCTATCCTCTGAGATACAGGGAGCCAGTGTAAGGACTTTAGAACTGGGGTGATGTTCTCTACTTTCTTAGTCTTAGTGAGGACGCGGGCGGCAGCGTTCTGGATCAGCTGCAGCTGTCTGATCCACTTTTTAGGCATGATTCGTTTTTCGAGATCAGGACCCTAAAAGCAACATTATTAAATCACAGGTGAAATAGGTGTTTCTTAAAAGAACAATAAGTAATAATGACACCTAGTGGTTAAAATCGGAACAACACATACACAATGCCTTTCACGGAAACCCACCCACAGTCAATTGTTGCACTGATTTTCTTACTTCCACAGGATAGGTCTATGATGTTGTATTCTGTTCTAAGTCTGTTCTGCTTCTCTTATTGGCTTCAATGTTTGCAGGCTGCTGCTCTTTTGCCAAAATAAAATACCAAATGCTGCGCTCTACGTTGGGAACCCTTCGAACTCTCATGTGATTGGCTCAGGAACCAGGAAGTAAACACGGGCTACACTGAACCAATGTAGTTCTGGACCGTACCTCTAGGTTTGAAAGGAGAAAAACTTGACTAAGACATTGTTGATGGAGAGGACCAATTGTTTATAGGGAATGTTATGTCCATCCTGGGTAACAAATGAGAATGATTTAGGTTGATTTTACAGTAATTATCTTACTTATAGCTCCTTTAAGCAATGCTTTTTACACCAGTAAAAAGCATTGCTTAAAGCAAAACAACATATTGGTCATAAACATCTCAGAAATTACTCTAACGGGTGAAGTAATGTCTAAAGTCACAAGCCTTTCACCTTTAGTCCAAGTTAAGTCTTGAGTCTCTGATGACTGAAACAGACATGTTCTCATCAAATCCACAACATCTAGGCTGCTTCTAAGGCTGCCTTGCTGTAGGTTAGCTATCCAAACCGGCACTGTTTAACCTCAGGCCTAAATTACATCATGAACATTAAACAATTATCTTTAAATCCTTTCATTTTGAATAACAATTATGTCTTATCTTTAAACATTTATCCCTGTTAGGAACATCAACACAGCTAAAACCATTTCAATATTGATTTGGTGGAATCCGGGAAATGGGGCCAAGTTTAATTGCCAGATTTTAAAAGTAATTAGAACTGACTGGTTATTATTTGCTGAGATGTATTTGTGAACAAACCGAAAAGAAGAAATTAAACTCGTGGCACCAGCTTCTAACAAAGTGAATGCCACAATCAACCAATGAAGATTATTCTTTGACATTTTACAAAGTAAACTTGTCTGTTTATTCAAATGTTAAAATCTAAACAATATAAAGTCTTTTAATTTATCCATGTTGAAACCTTAAAATCATGTCAAAAGTCAAGCATTTATTGGAGGCCCCCAGGATGGTTTTGGGGGCTCCTAAGTAGCGGCTTAGTTAGCTTTTGCCTTCGATCAGCTCCTGTTTACCACATTTGAAATATAAATAAGTATTTATGGCCTAGAGATCAAAACTCATTAATGTTTAGTTTTTGAATAAACCCAAAAAGTGCTTTTTATCTTTGTAAATACCAAGTCAACACATCTTTGTCCTTGTCTTCATATTGTCCACTTTTCATGCTCCTCAACCTTTGACACAGGCTTCTTACATTTCTAACAACACAAATGAATACAGTCTACCAGTTCCCATGGCAGAAAACAACAAAGAAGTTGATGAATCTGAACTGCTTTTATTCAGAATGTTTTATTCATTGTTTAATTTATTGTTTTTAGTGGTGCATAAGAGAATCAGAGTAGTTTATTATTAAGGAGAAAGCATGTCTTACACACTATGATGCAAATACCCACATAAGATCTGACTTAAGATTTCCAGAGAAATCAACCCGAATGTTTAACTTATTGACTCACACTTTCGTTTGTTTATTAGCTTGCTGTGAAATCATCTCCAAATTTCTCCGAGTAACATGAGTTATCAAGTTTTTACTTTTATTTTGAAGAGACTCTACACCTGTTCTTTCAGTTTTCTTTTCATTTTTGGAAATTTTATTTCCATAAATGAAATGCACCATGTTCTGTCAGTTTACACATGGCGTAATAAATAGCGCATACAGCATGTGAAAATGTATTTGTGACTTTTTTACTTTTCATAGTGAAACTCCCAAAAGCTCTTACGTAAATGTTTTACGGGCTCTTAAAGGCTGCAGGCTAGCTCTGCATCAGAATGTTGAATTTATTGGAAAATAGGGGCAAGACTCATGAGATTGCTAAATCTCATGAGAAATAGAAACACGATGTTTCTCCCCAATAAGTAGTGTAAAGATATGTATTTTGTCTGAACTAATACAATATTATGACTTATGAAATTCAGACTTACAGTCAAATGCTCATGCTCTTTAATGCCTTCCTTTTCACATTTAAATTATTCAGTTATGGTCTACATGAAGTAGAACTGCAATGCTTTGGTCTGAATTTGTCATTAATTTACCCCCACGTTCCCCCTTTTTACTGAGGTGCGTCTCAGAGCAACTAATTTTGGTTCTGTCTCTTTAAATCTAAAGGAGGCCCTTCACACCCCGCCTCCCTCCAGGTCGCAGGGCATCCCACTCCAAGCCGTCTGGCCATTTTTACATTAAATATTATATTATCTTATGTTCTTTAAATAGACAGGAGTTTTTTCCACTGTTAAACTTGAAATTTTCATCTTATTTTTACCTGAGAATGCCATATTATTAATAATTGTGCAATATTTACTCTGGTAGAACTAACTTTAGATTAGACTAGTTCTTTTTTCTTCTTTTTTCATTTCTAATTATTGTGTGTAACTTTGTGACCTTTCCACTGTCACTGTCAGCCTATGTGTGCACAGGCGGACTTAAAATTATTCAACCAACCAGTACAAACTAGGTTTATTAGGCAGAATATACAACCTAGCAACTGTTTATGAAAAATAAACCAAATTCAGTGCCACTTTAAATGATTTCTGCAGTCTAAAAATTATTGAAAACATTCATAACAAGCAACTTAGAGCACCCCGGTGTTGTTGTGACCTGCTGCAAAATGGCATTCAGAGCCAGACACTAGATTCTGGCAACACTACTGAGGATTCTAGCCCTCTCCTCACAGGCAAAAGCAACTGACTCATTAATATTCTTGGATTAGCATGCTGCAGCTGCCTTTTGTTAAAAATCCCACAAGAGAGGTTTATTAGCGTTTTAGTAAGAAGACTATCGTGGCCACTCTAGTATCCTTCAGGATGTCTTCTGAAACCTGTGGAGTCTGAGACATAACTAAGATTATTTTTTGTCTTTGAAGGGCCAGTAACACTGGGAGAGTTCTCCCAGGATTTCCTGATGAGTAACTAAATTCATCTCGCCAAAAGCCAGGGGATGCAAAGCCGCCCCAGAGCATCACTGAGCCACCGTCATGCTTCAATGTAGGCAAGGTGTTCTTTTCAGCGTATGCTTAATCCTTCTTGTTTCGCTGTTCCAAAGGCCTGAAAAGTTCCAGTTTTGATTCACCGCTCCACATATCATAATCCTAAAACCATTCTGGCTTATGCATATAGCCGTAAGCAAACTGGAGCTGGCTTTTCTTGTGCTGTTGGGTCAGCAGTGGTTTATCTTTTGGAGTCATTACTTAATTAAGAAGTCAATTACTGTGGAAGCTGAAACCCGAGTGATTGCTGCAACCATGTTTTCATGCAGGTCCTTCACTGCCTCCAACCCTTATTTTGAAGTGATGGACTTCCAGCTGTTTCTCAACACGAGGCTCTTTGCACACTACAAAATCTTTTTTTGGTTAAAATGGAAAAGTTTTGTTTCTACTGTTTATTTACACCACAGCGGCCTGACAACCTCAAGGTGTAAAAGAATGTTTTTTTAGAGTGGAAGGATTCAAAAATCCGTGGTCTTGTACACAGGAAAAACAGAATCTACCTGTATGGGGAATCCGTGGCACATCCCCAGTATGACAGGAATCAGTTTAAAATATAATGTATGAGAAGAGAAGAGAAGAGAAGAGAAGAGAAGAGAAGAGAAGAGAAGAGAAGAGAAGAGAAGAGAAGAGAAGAGAAGAGAAGAGAAGAGAAGAGAAGAGAAGAGAAGAGAAGAGAAGAGAAGAGAAGAGAAGAAGTACCTTTATTGTCCTACAATGGGAAAATTCGGGCCAGACAATGATAAAAACATATAGACAGGATACTACAGAGTTACACACAGTTAAGTGATATGGATAGAAAGGCTGATTTAAAAGTTAGGTTGTAAAGCAGAAGAGAGTGAACTCATCAGAAAGGGGAAAAGAAATTCTGCTCAATTATTAATTAATAACACGACATATTCAGGTAAAGATTGCATCGATTGCATAAAATGCAATGTTCAAGGTAGAATAGAGGAAATACAGCAGCCGATTTACAGAAAAATGTGAGAAATAAAACTGCAAAATGCATGATTGTACAAGCAAACACATGATTTTATAATTCAAAAACAACCAATTTAACAGTTGGACCTTGTTTGTCCATAAACACTTCAGTCCCTGCCATTCTGACTATTTAATGCTAATGCCTTTCTTGAGCAAGGAGTGTTTGTACGCATGGCCGTTTTGTTGCGTTTACTGGTGTGTTGTGTCTGGAGATCGTACTTAAAACACTGGCATGTAGAAGCAATAACAGAAAGAGAAACACAGTCCCCAAAGGCCTCATTACCTTTGCTACGCTTTTGTTTCCTTTCGCTTGTTTGTGCAAGACGGTGATGTCTGATGGCTTTTTTTTGGAAAATTCTCCTGATTTAACCTTTTTTCTGACATGTAATGAAACTTCACTGTCAACAGTTCAGGTATTAAAGACGTTCTATGTCGAGCACATCTGACTCAATAAGTTACCTTGATTGGTTGCCTAACCTGTGCCTCAGACCACCCCTCACTTTCAAATGTGCAGGAGGTTGAATAACAATGAGACGACAGTAGGATTACGGGTTGAATTTGGCTAAAACTTCGTTCTTGTGTTCTCTGATAGTTGTCTGGCAGTAAACTAAATATCCTGTGCAGATCAATCAGTTTAGGTGCAACTGTAATGTGTTTTTTTTTCTGCATTTTTGCATGATGGTTTGCATCGAATTGTGTAAACACACATGTATGCAAGATACACAGGAACAACATTTACTTTATGTATGCTGATTTGGTGTTCAGTCTTTAATCTTATTCTTAAAAGAACCTTAATCTGATGTTTTTAAACATGACTTCACAGATATCTGACATCTCTTATTTTTAGCCCCTTAAGCAGTGGAGACACATTTCATGAAATCCCTCTCCGTATCGCATTTCCACGTCAAACTTTTCCTATTAACTCTTGAAAATAGCCTTTTATGTCATTGTGAAGGAACTGTTGCATAACGACTTGTGACAGAAGGTAATGAGCCATCAGAGCCTGAGTGGACACCTGATACGGCCCCCTTTACTGTTTTTGTTTCTTGCTAACATCATCTGCTGAAACCCAGTGAAGTGATGTGTCTCCATTTTCTTTTTGCTGCTCTCGTCTGCTAGGTGCTATTGTTTAGCCCCAAACATCAACCACTCAAAGAGTCACAAAATATACATTTCTCCCCAGATGCCACCCAGACTCTTCCAACGGTTCAGATGTATTATGTTTGGCATGATTTATTCGCAGTTTGCTTGGCCTTTGTTGTGCAATTATGGCAATATTTCCTGCTGTCTGTGTATATCTGATCACACTCAAATATTGTTTACCAAAAAAATAGCTTGTTACTTCTTAGGAAAAGAAAAAAACGGCTTCAGTGATCTCTGATCTTGGCTTGCATGTTTAAGAAATCCTGAAGGATTAACGGCACCATTTGTCAGGAGATGATGGTCCGATGCCAAGGAGACTTGGACTCGGTCCGGGTAATGATTCATCGTGTTGTCTTCGGCATTCCTTTCAGACAGTGTGATATGCCGTTTAATCTCTTCATCTCTGGTGTCATCTACATACATTTGAAAGGAGGATATCTCCAAGGAGCCATTCATCAGAATGTGAAACTCTTTACCTTGGCACACATTAAACGAAAAGCTACAACATGGACACGGACAGAAGTATTTCAAATGCTGCGGACTGGATCGCAACACACATTGAACACTTGCTTCTGCCACAACTATCTCTACTGTATTTCGACACAGAAATGCGCCTGAAAAAGACTAATTCGACCTGACAGAAAGTTAAACGGTCTGGCTGTTGTTTGATTTATCTGATTCAGTTGGTTGCCAGAACACAAAAGTCAAGGAATTAAATTTTTCTTTTGTTCTTTTTCTGCTGATTTTCACTGTTTGTAGTAGTAAATGCTACCTGGGCAAAAAAGATCAAAAGTTTGAAAAATGTAAATGTTTTCCTGCTTATTGGGAAAAAAATAAAAATATCATCCAAAAGACAAAACAAATGCTTAATAATAACAATAATAACTAAAGCCTGTCTCTTTATATTCTTGTTGCAGACATGCAAACTGAAACACGGTGCACACAATGGAAAAAAGTAGCATGCGTGTAAGTGCTTGCTCTTGTACAAAAGGCCTTACAAGATGATGTGTGCAAGCATGCAAAGAAAAGCCTGACCTACAAATGCCCAAGCACTTCAGCAGCAGTGTCTTATATAAGTGGAGACCTATTAATGGCAGGCTTTGGTTCATCTCGATTACTTTTTTCTTTTTTACAATAAATGCCATGTCTAAAGTCACGAACAATGTAAAGAAGCATGACAGAAAGAAAAACAGGAAAAAGCTCCTTGGAACGCAGTCGAAAGTTGCCGTAGAGTGATGGTGTGCACGGGTGTGGATCAACACTCCCGTTTCTCCCCCAATGCTGTCTCATCAGAATTAGGGTGCAGCATTCGGGTAAAACATAGCATTAGTGAATGGAGGCAGCTAAAAGTCTCATTTCTCCATGTGTACTGTTTCTGTTTTACTCATAAAGAACCAAGAATCTTCGACTGTCATTATGTGTTGCCATGTGGGGGAGTGGTGGCCTAGTGGTCAGAGCAGCGCGCTGAGAGAGTCGCAAGTACCCAGCAAGTGCCCTGAGCAAGACCCTTAGCCCCATATTGCTCCCCAGGTGCCACTCAGTGTAGGCAACCCCCTGCTCCCTGGTGGATGGGTTAAACGCAGAGGCAAAATTTCCCCTCTGTGGAACTATAGGGAAATCTTTCTTTCTTTTACAATGAAATTTTGGTGAGACACCAGCTCAGAATATAGATTACACCTAACACACAGACACAACAAGACATAATGTTTGTACTTTTTTTTGTTTTGTCTTCTTTGTTTGCACCAACAACACTTCCTGTGAAGCTTAACTCGTGCGTATAGTCCTTAGAATTCGATAAAATGTTTAAGTCAAAAAGACAGATAGGAGTCCCTTTGCTGATGATGAAGATTGCTTTCCAGTTTCTATGAGTGTATCAGACGAACGTGAGACGTGAGAGTGTGCTAATAGTCATTATCAAAAATTGTCCAAGTTAATTGATTCTCAAGACAAGGAGACCGGTAGCAGTCAGTTTACAGGATGATGTAAAATACTGTGCAATTAATTTAAAGCTTCAAGTCACAGAACTTTGGAATTTACATGGATGTCCAAACAAACATTCCCCAAGAAACCAAAGTTTGCAAATCGACATAGCACGCTAGAGACAATGTAAATAATTCTCATCAAATAAAGAACACGTGGAACCATGTTTTTAAACATGTAAGCAGACTACAAATCGGGGTAGTGGTTTACTGACTCTCAGCAGTGGGCGATAGCCCTCACAGCTTTTGGGAAAAAAAATGTTTTTAAGTCTGTCAGTTTTTAATGTTCCTGAATCGTTTACCTGATGGAAGTGGGATAAACAGTGCATTGCCCAGGTGGGTGGGATCTGTGACGATATGCCTGGCCATTTTCTGGAGTCGTGCAGAATAACCGTGTCTAGCTCTTGTAGAAGACATCCCACAATCCCCTGTTCTGACCTCACAGTCCATGCTAGATCCTTCCTCTCCTGTACCGTGCAGCTCCCATATCACACTCATGATGGCTTAACCACATTATACAAGAGTGATGTCTGAACAATATTTCAAAGACATTGTTTGTCTTGCCACACAAGTCCACGTTTCCATCAACATTTCTTTAATGCACATTTTGAAGTGTCGCATTGGAATATTAAAACTGCAAAATTCAAATAAACTCACTTAATTTCGCAAAAAAAGTTTTTACGCTCGCTTGAGGTTGTTTTTGACTTTTTTGAAACAGAAAATGCGCCAAAGAGGAGATGGAAACACATTTGTCAAATCAGTTCTGACGTAGCAAACATTTACCTCACATGACCAATCAGCTGTTTCTGCTGCCGGCGTCTTCCTGGATATTCCCTTAATGCTCGAAAACAGAGCTGGAATCAACAACAGGTACGTGTGGACTAACAAAGAGACTCGAGCATTTCTTAGTCTTGTCTGTAAAAATAAAAAAAATAATAATTCAGTACATTCATTAAAGCCTCGTTCCATTACTGATCTGTGATCCGTGCTAGTTGACAACCTCTACATCCTGTTTATTCAACGTATGACGACATCGCGCTGTGCGTCTCCTGATTAATTCGCTACAAAAATAAATGGAAACGTGTCTGATGCACATTTTGCCTTTTACAATATTTTAAAATTTCGCTCAGAATTTGCATAAAAGTTGGATGGAAACACAGCTATAGACTCCATTAAACTATCTACAGTTAGTTTTCTCACAACAACAGGTCATTTTGCCCTAAAACTCACCTCACAGATGTTAGAAAGATCGTCAAAATACACAAATACATTCTTGAGTTCATTTGGTCCAGACACAAAAAACTAAACCAGTTGCTGCTGCAGCTATTTATCATCAGTTAAACCTTTCTTTAGGGACATTTGGAGAGTAAATTGACACATGTCAGCATTCGACACATGTCAGCAGATCTCTTGCATGGAGAGGACGATTAAACACCAAAAACCACGGTAAAGACCACCATTACTCACCTGGAAAACTTAAGCTCACAAACAACACCTCAAGCGTCTGGCTGCTGACTTCTAAAGAGCTCTTTGTCTCTTCCTGTCTCTTTGTCATAGCATGAACTGTTATGTGTCTTTGAGTGTTCCTTAACTCCAAGCCAAAATTCAGGTTTTTCTTTTTAAATTATCCTGCTGCTGAAAATACTTTGAATGTTGAGACAAGTTTTGGTGGATGAGGAGAAATCCATAATTTTTACTTCAGTGGTTCTCACCAGCTTTTCCTGCATAGACGTTCCAGGGGGTAAGGAAAGTGCTCGAGCAGTCCTTTTCTGTATCACCAGTGTGCGGCTACACATTTTCTGGACATATTGTACCATATTTGAATAGTCCTTTTTGTTAGAAAAAAATACACTTTCTTGTTTCAACAGCTAGAAATCATGCCCCACATTTCAAATCAACTCCTATTTGACAGCACCTTTCTTTTCCCTTATTGAAAAGGGTCCTTTTACATTACCTGTCGACTTTAAAAACCAAACAGAAAGACTGATTGTGATTTGTTGATGTTTTATATTTTGAATATTTGCCCATTAATATTGCCTATCTAGATTACCTCAACAATGAGGGTTATGGCAACCCTGAAAGCAAGTTCATAAAGTTGACATGTGACGTATTTAATTTGATTTAATGTGAAAGGGTCAGGTTAAAGGAAAACCAAACACAAAACTCCTGCTGAGTATTGGAAAATTACCACAATGAAGTAAAATAATGTGTGTTTATTTAATGTGCCCATTAAATAAATAAGGTTAAGTATAACTGCACATGTTTGAAGATAGCTGCAGCGATGTAATACCCCAAATAGAAGTGTTTCAGGTATATTCTCACAGAGCTGAAGAAAGTCTTAAAATGACGACATAAAATATTTTGTTGGTATGAACATTTTAAACATTTTGCATGAAAGACTGGAGTCGCTTAGAGCTGGTCCGTTGAAAAATCATGAATGCACCTCTCAGTGAAGCATTTTTACTTTATATAATTATATACCTACCAGTCGTCCCCAGGCTGTGTTCTTCAGGTAACCCCCCTCAGCATGTAAGACAGAACTTGTCTAGTTTTTTTAAGGAAGCAAATATGATAGTTTTGCATTTGGTTATTACATAATCACAACTTTGTGAAATCCCCTTTGGCCTAATTCTTGGGTATTTTTTACAGTAATGAGAAAAAAAACAGCAAGCCAGTCATGGAAGGTTCTTGTGTTTCATCAAAACAGAATAAATCATAAACAGATATGAGGTCCGACTGAACGGCATTGAGTAAAGTTTTCATATCTCGTTTTTACAGAGAGCTTCATCCTGTGCCGCGAGTGCCAGTGGTACCTGGGCTACATTTAGTAGGCTGGTGAAGATTCTCAGTCATCCAGGACATGGCAAATCCCCCCAAAAAGCTAAAGAGTAAAACAACTGGACGGTAGTCCTTGTAGCTGAAGACCTTTTGCTCTTCAGCCGAAGAGCTTTCTCAATTAAAATCCGGTGAGGGAGAAGTGTCAAGCTTATAAAGCTGTAGGGGCGTGCCGTTCTGCAGGTCTAAATCCACATGCAGATTGGCCTTGGCTAATAACAGGGCGTCATTAGTGCGGGTGTTGGCCTGGTTCACTGAGAAATGTTTGGTCCCATGCATGAAGGTGTGAATTGTTCTGAAACTGATTCTTGGCTTAATGGCGGACCGCGTGTTTTTGAAAGTTGATATCTAAGGCCTCCTCCTCTGGGAATGATTTTTCTCTACTGACGTAAATGGCTTCATTCAGTCTTCTTACAAACCGTCTATCTTCTCTTTCCAAAATGCGATCCTTGAGGTGAAGGAGCAAAGCTGAGTCTTGTCCTGGGCGGTTGGCTCTCCTGCTTTGAGCCATGCGTCTGTGGTTGTTTAGTTTCTCCAGTATAGAGGTCTGGAAAGATTTGAAGACATAAAAATCAACAAAATTGCTAATTAACAGTTTCATTTATGTTGCTAAGGGAACCATTTTGGGTTTTAAGGTCAGGGCGGAAACCTGCAGATGAAACTTTTGAAACTTCGGCTGAGCTACTGCTGCCAACGACTTCAACTTCTCCTATGGATGATACAGTTGGCCTCGTCTTTCAGTGTTTTGCTCTGTTTGAGCTTTTATTCTTTTGCTCTTTTTCAAAAATAAGTTTTTATCACCTACAAAACATATCTAAGTTAAGATCTTTTGCATCAAACACAGAACTAGAAATGATTATCCATGCTTTGAGTTCATCTCACTTGGACTACTGCTACTGTCTTTTTACTGGTTTAAACGAGGCATATCTGAATGCCGCTGCAAGAATGCAGCAAAAATGCAGCGCCAAGGCTTTTAACAGGGACTAAAGAGAGGGACCCCCATGACCCCTGTTCTAGCCTCATTGCACCGGCTCCCTGTTCATTTTAGAATCCAGTTAAAGATTTTTTTTAAATATATTGTGGACTTATTGGAGCCCCTATCGTCTACCCAGATGCTAATGGTGGCTCACCAGACTCGTTCTTAGACCCGTGGAGATTGATGTTTTCAGGCAGCAGCTCTGGAGTTGTTTTTATAAAGTGTTTTATTGTTTTGCTTTTTCTTGTGAAGTGCTTTTTACCTGTAAAAGGTGCTATAATTAAATAAATTATTTACGTTCATCCTATAGACTTGATTCTGGCTCAGAGCCCATCTGCTTAGCTGTGTTTGTCTCCTACATGAAGCCAGAAAATGAGCTAGTACGTACTGACTTGACCTTTTTACTATTCTCTCACATAGAAAGTACCCCTGAATCAGTTCTTCTGTGCTTTTTTGTGTCTCTGCTCTGTCTTCTCTAACCCCCAGTCGCTCGTGGCAGATGGCCGTTCACACTGAGCCTGGTTCTGCTACAGGTTTCTTCCTGTTAAAGGGGAGTTTTCCTCTCCACTGTCACTTCATGCATGCTCGGTATGAGGGATTGCTGCCAAGTCAACGACACAATGCAAGCGAGTGACTGTCCACTTTTGCCACATGATCATCCAGGAGGAGTGAATACTGTAAGTCAATGACTCGATGCAAGCTGGTGGGTTACTTTAGATTAATAAAAATGTTTTAAATCTGTCTGAGTGATTTGACGGAATTGACTTTGTAAGTGCCTTGGGATGACGTGTTTTGCATTGCCGCAATATGAATAAACTGAATTGAATTGAAATTCAATTTTGTGTGTGGTAGTATTTTGAAAACTGGTTTAAACACTTTAGTGCAGCGGTTAGAAAATGTCTGAGAACTAATCGTCTATTAAATCTGCAAGTTAGCAACAAACGTTTTTCCTTTGCTGTTTCAGAGTGTGCCATGTGAAGCCTGATCAGGTGTTGTGTTCACTGTGGTGAACAGGACATATTAGTTACACTAACGCACAAGAGAACAACCGAAACTGTTTTGGTCCCAAAGCTCAAGCCAAGCTTTTCTGACAAATGAGGCCCATCGGTAACAGACAGCATCAACGCATGCAGTGGCCTGTTTGAGCTTCACCCGAGGGGATATCTGGAGCCTGATTCTCCAAACTCTGGCTTGACATTGTTCGGCACAAACTCTCATGAAACTTGCTGCATTCAGCATTTCTTAACCATACCTAAAGTAGGCCAAAACAAAACATGTCTATGTTTTCTTTCTTTTCCCTTGGGAGTTTTTTTCCCCTCCACTAATCCAAGCTTCTACATCTTGATTGACCGAACGTGTTATCAACGTTTAAGACAAATTGAATTGAAGCTTTTGCTTTGATCCCTTTCACTGGAAAGACAGTGATTCACTGGGAAAATTTGATGGAGGATAGGGTTTCATTCTATCACAAGCCCCTTGATTACCGTTTTAATCTCATTCTCCAAAGATGACAGGTGAGATTAATATTTTCTAATGCTTACATGTAATGTTATGTTATGTTGAGAATTAGCGAAACGTCTGATTAGATTTACCTGTGATCAAGTGTGCAACTTTTAATAGGTTTATTTTAGCTTCCATGGAAGATAAGGACTGACTGCCCTCTAGTGGTAAAATATTTGAATTGCATGGTTAAAAAAAACAGCCAGAAAGCTCAAATAACTTCTAATAAATTTGTTTACAAAAATCCATGATCAGTTTGGTTTTGCCTTAGTTTTTTGGGTAAATTTTGTTTTTCTTATTTAACTGCTAGGATTCAGGAAATGCAACAAAACTGTCACTGCTAGCTGCAGTTTACAGAAACACGTCTGAAAAAGTAGAAATGCTGAAAAAGTAAAAGAGCTTTGTCATTTAAAAGTAGATAAAGCACACCATCAAAGATATGCTGGCTACATGCGCCTCTTCAGCCCTTTCTCTGTAGACTTATAAAGTAAACAAAAATAATACAAAATCTGTCAGAATGTCTATGACACTAGTGATACAAGGCCCCTTTGTGTCATTTAGTGGCAAATTAAACACTTTTTAAGGGTACTGTTTATTCTTTTTTTTATATTCCATAAATGTTCAAACGACTCAATTTGCTCCAACCCAGTTTAACAAACAAAAAAACTAAAAAAAAAACATTTTCTCTGTGGAAGTTTTTTTCTTTTCTTTGTTCTGACATTAAAATGTGCAAGCATTTTGATATCGAAGTTAACCAGAAAACAAATCTCTATGCAGGACATATTCTAAATATTATATCTTTTATAAGGAGGGGTCCAATAGCTTTGTGTTTACAATGACGATGACTCTTTGGATTGACAAGGTTATGACCCATGAACTAAAGTTATATACACACACACACACACACACACACACACACACACACACACACACACACACACACACACACACATAATATTATCTAATATAATATTTATTTATTTATTTATTTATTTTTTAAGTGATAATTTCTATGGGCTTCATGGTGTAGTGACCAATAGCAAAGTCCTGGGTTCAAATCTTAACCTGGGCATTTTCTGCCAAGAGTTTGTTTGCTTGTTCTCCCTGTGAATACGTGGGTTTTCTCCTGGACCTCTTGCTTCTTTCTTCCCACAGTCCAAAAACACGATTGTTAGGTTATTTGCTCTCTTTATATTTTCTAACACGTCTATCCCTTGTGGGCTCGCGAGGGGTGCTGGTGCCTATCTCCAGCTGTCAATGGGCGAGAGGCGCGGTACATCCTGGACAGGTTGCCACTCTATCGCCACTCTATGTGTGTGTATATATATATATATATATATATATATATATATATATATATATATATATATATATATATATATATATATATATATATATATATATATATAAACAGATGAAAGTCTTGAGTTTTGCCCTAGAAAAATGAGAGGTGGCAACTGTGATAGGCAATTTTTCCTGCTATTTATGTCTTCCATTCCTCTTTACAGTTTTTTGTGGAGACTCAAAGTATTGCTTTGCGGTTTTTTTCCACTGGCACTTTGTCTCTTTGTGATTATTTCCACATATACTAGCGTTTTAATAATTGTATCTGGGCTAGGACAGGGGGACCCCTGACTCGTCGGGAGCCCCGGGCCTGCCTGAAAACATCTCGAGCCTCGGCTCGTGTTATCTGCGCGGTGGGTTGTGGGTGTGAGAGCGTCGAAGTAAAATGGCGGACTTGGCAAACGAAGGTGAGTAAGTAGCAGTGTGATGAGAAAAAAAACCAACAAGGCGTGCCTGCTGATGTGTATGCTCCTTACACTTATGTCTGCATATTCGGCAGCTGCAATGGAACACCTCGCTCCCGCGTTTGTTTGTGTCTTCGGGTAACTGTGTGGCGTCGCGGTGTTTATAAACCCCACAGCGTTAGCAAACAGGCTAACCATGCTAACGCTCGGGCTCGGGCTAATACCTGGAATATGTCGGAACTGCCACTGGCCGGCTTTACCTTCCTCAAAGCTAGCGCTATTTTTAGCTTGTGTTTTGGCCATTAGTGGCGAGTTTCTGTGAACACAACCCCACGCCGGATGTAATTATTCTTTTCGATGTCACTAGCGCGGAACAAAGATGTGTCCATTTTAGCTTATTTGAGGCGACATTCGCCTGGGCGAGTGTAGTAAGCGGAGTGTTGGCAGAATCGGCTATCGCTTGTTTAGGCGCGTAGAGGTGAAAACCGCTATAAAGACAATGCTTAGATCGGCCGGCTTTTTTGTTGGAAAAGTTAGTCATTGATGCTTTTAACCGATTCCCACTGGCTTCGTGACAACATCAAAGCAAGCAGGATTATAATCTTGGTAGCAGCGGTGGTTAGGAGAGATGACTCATGCGGGATGAAGCGAATTAGCAAGCTATCGTGTAGCCTTCCTGCTAAAACACACTCTGCTTTACGGAGGAACCGGTAGCAGCGACTATTTGCTGGAGAGGGTCATGGTTAGAGCGCTAGCTGGCTATCGCAAGCCGGCGGAGTACCTCGGGCAACTGGAAAAGCACCAATTCGTGCAGGGATCCGTACATTAGTAATGCATCTGATTTGTGCTGAAACAGGAGAAAATGAAAACAAAGATGGATGATAAATGTAGGTCACTTAGCATGTGTTGCGTTGTTGCACCACACAGAAACAGCGTGACACTTTTTTT
Organism: Fundulus diaphanus; assembly: GCA_037039145.1. Taxonomy (NCBI): domain Eukaryota; kingdom Metazoa; phylum Chordata; class Actinopteri; order Cyprinodontiformes; family Fundulidae; genus Fundulus; species Fundulus diaphanus. Next base: position 20,609,124 of record CM073133.1, on the reverse strand, counting down.
TAGGGGAGGAGGAGGGGGAGATTTTTGTGCAGGGATCGTTGATGTTACCAGATGCTCGTCTGTTATTTCATGCCTGTGCACTTGTAGTGAGGCAGGGCAGCGTTAGTGATGCTACACCTGCCCAGGAACAGGCCCGGCTCAGTCACAGGACAACCTTTGTCTCATCATAACGTTGTGTTGTTGCACATCTCCGAGGTTGCACCGTGCAGATCCTCTCACTTCAGGTGACTCCAGATCAGCGTCTTGCCTTCTTCGTTCTGGGTACGCTTGCAGTAGGTTACAGGAGGAGTTGGATCTTAGCAAAAAATGTGCATTTCTTTTATTGCAAGCGTACAGATTTAAGTAAAAATCCTCTCGTCTTCGCCTGAAATCTATTGTCGGTGTTGCTTGGGTGGTTAGCCTTGATCAACAAGATATGGTCTCGTTCTTCCTCTGAAGTGTTAATGGGATTGTATGATTAAGCACAGTCTGTATGGGAGCGGATTTCTCAGGCTTTAAATTGAGATGTCTGTCACCACAGAAGCCTTTCCAGCTCGAGATGTTTGTCAAGCAGTTTACATTGTGTCACCTTAACATAAATGTTTAAAGCAGGGGTCACCAACATGGTGTCCGGGGTCACCAGGTAGGCCCCCAGGACCACATGTGGTGCCCTCAAGCCTGTTTAAAAAAAAAAAAAAACAGAAGCAAAACCCTCCAGTGAGCTGCATCTAAAATGCTATTTTATTTAGTTGCTCTTCCTTTTTAATCACACTTGTACTTGCATAGATTTAGAATGCTAAATGCATTATAAACACGTTTAGATTACATAAAGTTAAGGGGAGTTCTGACTCTTCTAGTTCACAGGTAGCCCTTCGTATGACAGTGACCCCTGATTTAAAGGATGCTAAATGTCATGCATGACGTAAATGTATAGGATGTCTTGCTGTATTTCAGTGACTGTGATTCTGCCTGTGTATGGCACTTTGCTGTCTTATTATGCTGCCGCGTTGTGCACATTCGCTTGTGATCTTTATCAGCTTTCATTCTGTAGCCTCTTGTGTAACTTTCTTGTTTTCAACTGCAAATCGTGAGAAATTAGGTGGACAGCAATGTAGGCAACTTAAAGCTGATGCTTGGATGACCAGCCTACGTCTTTTCTTAACAGACAAGCCTGCCATTGCACCTCCTGTGTTTGTTTTCCAAAAAGATAAAGCACAGAAGGTAAGTCTCTGCCCTGTCAAAGCACTTTGCACTTTATCTGAGCTGTTGTAGCGGGCATGGGCTGCCAGCAGAATCTCTTTGTGGGTGTGGGTAATACACTTTCACGGGAAAAAAATTAAAACAAAGATGTGTAACATGGTGTAACTGCTTTGGTTTGAAGCAGAAAAATAACAGTTGTGCATATTGCTGCTAAAATTGTATAATATATGGGTCATTACAGTTCTTCTAACACTTATTTGTCTTTCTTTGTACTTTGACTAGAGCAGACATTGTGCAGAAATACAAGCTGCCTTTAGTTTAGTAGTGTTTATTGTGCAGAATGTCATACCTTTCTGCTGTTCTGCTTCCTATAGAGTATAGCCTGCTGAAACGACCTGGTTAACCCGTCTTAGCATAACCTATGTGCTCACCAAGGATGCACAATATACTGCAAATATATGGTCACGGCATCAGTGTGTGCAAAAGCCCTACAGTTTCTTTGTAGCGCGGTGGTTGTAGACTATTGTATTCCTCGTGTCACATGTTTACACTTTACATCCCAAAGACTTACTCATCATGTTTAATGGGAGTTTTGTGGCGTTTAATACCCAGACCTGTCACACATGACGGTACCCTGAGATGCTAAAGGTCGCAGAGAGAGCTGGAAGAATGGTAACGGCAGACGAGTAACAGAGATCAACCCGATCCGAACGTCAGGATCCCGTGTTGCTGCAGGTCATAGGTTAACTGATGTCCCTCTTGGTGTTTCACCATATAACCAAAAAAAAAATGTTGCACGCTTTGATAATGAATATACAGATTAATCTATATAAACAAATTAGTGGCGTCCTGATACCAGCGTCAAGTACTCGTACTTGTAAAGGTTACCCGATGCCAATTTTGTGCTTGAATTTCCTCCTGGGCTGAGCTACGCTGCAACTCAATGGCTAGACTCCACTCCACACCAGGTGGTGGCGCTAATGCACCAAGAGATTGTGTGCTGACCATCCAGAAAAAAGAGATGCGTTAGATAGCAGGAGGGGTCAAAAATGTCAGTGGTTTAGAGATATTTCAAGGTAAACATGGAGAGCACTAAAAAAACAGCTCAGCTGTAAAGGGGGCAGAAAAATGCATTTTTACTTAATACAGTGGTACTGTTATGTACCAATGTATTAAGTCTCAGGATCGGTAATTGGAATCGGCACGTATCTAAACCGAAGTACTCGGGTTGGAAAAAACTGGTATCGGGACACCCCTAAAACAAATGTTTCAACTATATCCGTAGATTTGGCAGCTTGATTGAAACTTAAGCTTACAGATGCAGGTTGTTAACAAACCCTGCTGCAAGTGGGCAGTCTGCTCAGCTTCAGCTTTCATTCAGCTAGAGATGTTTTACCATTAAAAGGAGGAAATGTGAGATGGACGTTGTAGATCAGTGGAGGTTTGAAAAAGCAGTGACTGATGCACATCGAGTCTACGATGGTTGAATGAAATGTGCTCCATAGAAAAAGTTCACTTGACTCGAGGAGAGAAATCCTGATCTGTGCAGAGGAGCAGCGATGAGGTTCTGCAGACAAAAAGTGGCCGACCAGAACATTTTATTCTTTTAAGCTCCCTCTGCCAAGGTGTAAAATGGGTTTGGGAATGTCAGCGGCTAGTTGAGCGATTCGGACTCTAGGTAGGAACGTTTACAGCCAGGAGAGTAGACGGCCAGGCCGCTGTTAACTAGCGACGCTAATTCCTTAAAAGACAGGATGCATTATTGATTTGGTTTTACCAAGGCAGAACATTTACAATAATCGTGCGCTTGGATTTAGTTTTGAAAGCTGATTCTACGGCTTGTGTCATTATTAAATGTCTAAATATAAACGTAATTGACACTATGTGAACGTAACTTAGCAGTATGGCCGTCGGTGCCTTTGTGGTTTGTTCATATTCGCTATAACAACGGGACAAAAACAAATAACGTTTTAGTAAAAACCAGAAACCCAAAATCCTGGATTGGAACGTCTTTCTAAAGAGATACAGAAGAAGTGGATTTGTAGGAAATTATATTATCATTGCAACATTTAAACATGACGCCACCATCAGGGCATTTTCTGCTGTGCTGCAGCCCCACTGCTCAGGGAGCGCTGGGCCTCCTGTGCTCCTTAAAGACTTTATACCTTAGAAACTGTTTGACAGAAAGCTTACGTTTCACTACCCTTTATTTTTAAATGTGTATTAACTGAACGTCTTATTGTAATCTTGCAGCGGTCTGCAGAAGGCTCAAGTGCAGAAGATGGCGAGGGTGAACAAAATACCTCCATTTATCTTGCACTGTTTGTTTGTTTTTATAGATTTTCCGTGAAACTAAGGCTAAAAATGTTTTCCTACTGCTTCCAGATTCAGATAAAGATGAGGGAAGCTATTGCCCCCCTGTGAAAAGGGACCGGACCTCATCATTCCCACCCCCTAATTCTGGTAAGGACATCTGGTGACTGAGCGGACCGTTTTCTTTCTTTATCCTTGCTTGTGGTAAATTTGTATGCTGAGCGCCGTTTCCTGTCTGGCTTCTTGCAGTTCCCAAGAACAATGTATTCATGCCCTCAAGTTTCTGCCAGTCTCCGACTGGTAACTCTGACTCGGAGCCAGGTGAGGCGTTGAGACCACTCTGAGCTTTGCTTCACAGCTTTAGGACTTTACAGCAGAGACCGTGTGCTTGTAAGGAAGATGCTACGGTTCTTCCATTAAAGTGAAAAACAACTCTAGAAGCTAAATGATTGTCGTCGCTCGCCTGTTTTTAAAGCTTTCACTTTTGCAAATGCTTGTAAAGTTCTGGTTTCCAGCCCCGTTTTCAGTGCATTTTCCTTCATGTAAAATACGTCCACATAACTCCAGGACAACCGGACCTTGTTGTGGTTCTTTTACGCCTAAATTTGGGCTACGTTTCAAGCTCAAGGAGCTCGCCGGTATTTATAGATGATGATTTATAGAAAATGTGCAGTTCCAAAATGTATGTTGTAATTTGTATTAGTTGATCACTTACAAGCCGACTGCCAACGCTATAGTTAGAAGACAGGGTGTCTGTAAAAACTGACGTATTTGGCGTCGTCTCATAACCGACTAGGCGCCCTGTTTGCAGCACGGTCTCATGTTGTAATTCTCACCTGTTCATAGCAGATCAAGCGGCACGTTTCAACAGTAGCTGCTGCAAACAGATTCAATCAGTCGCGCTTCTGGTCAGGCTTTTGCCCGGGCAGCTGTTGCTGTCTGGCTGCTGCTGCTGCTGCTGGTGGTGCCGGTGTGGCGACTGGTTTGCCAGTAAACGTGTCGGCTGTTTGGACTCTGAAAGCTAATCTGATTCATTCATGATTCATTCGGGGAGTTACAGAATAACCTTTTTCTGTTTTCGATTAATAAACTCCGGTTAGTTTAGCTAGATCAGCTGTAATGGAAAATATTGTTTCAAGCGGCAATAAATTTGGAAACTATAAAATACAGAAACCATGTTACTTTAGCATTATTAGTATTAATATAAAGGAAAGAAGATGAGATGCACTGTGCCCCAAACGCTGCTCTGTGCCTTTATGTTTTCTGGTGGTTCGGCAGCTTTACTTTTATTTGGCCGTTTTTCTGTGTCGCTTCTCCGTTTGCTGCAAACAGGTCATGCTTTGTCCCGAGAAAAGAGGGAAGTGAAACCGTTTGCTGTTTAAGTTTGGCTTGCTCATTGTAAGAACTTCTTAAAACCCCCAAGTAATTCAAGAAATGTTTTCACTCTGGGAAGCTATTAGGACCATGTGTGGCCTCTAATTATGTCGGCAAAACAACGCGCTTACTTCTAAGCATGCATGTGAAAGCTTGCTTTGCTGCAACTCAAACGGATGCCTTGATTTTTATGTTATTCTACCTTCAGTGCTTTGCAAAAAGTATTCACACCCCTCGAACCTATTCAAGGATTTTCTGCCATGACCCAACAATTTCACTGGTATATCTGAAACGCTGGGTGTGTTGGGGAGAAGCAGCTTTCTCTGCAGTTACCGTCAGTGTGGCTGACAGAATTACACGCCTGAGGAATATGTTTGCCAGATAGCTAAAGCTCAGTCAGATTGGATGCAAAACTCTTTTTTTTATACAAATCTCTGCACATATTAATTGGGTTTAGGCCTTTCTAACACATTGACAGGCTTTTATTTAGAGCAGGGGTGTCAAACTCAATCAGAACCGTAACCATGATGGACCGAAGAGCACCGTTTTGTTTCATAAAAGTAAAATCATCTTGTTTTAAGTGTGATTTAGAAAGTTCAAGCTAAAATATTTGTCCTATTGAGATGAATATAGAAATGTCTGCCTGTCACCCAGCATAGGAGAGTACGTTATAAATTAAGAAAACGCTAGTGAAAACCTTTCAGTCTTTTCGATTAAAACTCGTTATTGCAGGGAACATGATGCATTTTAAGTAAAGACGTTTAGCACTTTCTCTGCTCTCTATGTTGTAACGTTTCTTTGAAAGCAGGTTGTTAATGTTTGCCGTTGGATTTTGGAGGTGCCCGTTGGTTTCTTGACCTAACCTGGCTTTTTAAAAAAAAAAAAAAAAAATCTTTTCACCACTTCATCCCTGTCCTCCATGCCGTGCTCTCTGGTCTTTACAATGTTGTTTGTTTGTTTGCTTGTTTGTTTGCTAATGTTCCCCCATAAACCCGAGGCCTTCGCAGAACAGCTGGATTTGCACGACATTAAAATAGACACAGTGAAATCTATTTACCAAGTTTAATTTTCCCTTTGCTTATGCATTTAGGAGCCACGTTGTCCTGCTCTGTCACATCAAATCCCAATTCAGTTTATTGAAATTTGTGGTTGTAAAGTAAATAATAAAAAATGAGAAGGTTTATGTGGTATGAATCCTTCTGCAGAGTGTTAGATGTTGGCACTATTTATGATGTTAGAGATGTAATTAATAGCTGTTATATATGTCTGCCTACTGTATATTAGTATACATTTTGTTTTAATAGCTATTAATAGTTAAGGTATTTTGTTTTTCCACCACTTTTTACCAACTTGTAGGAAATATAACCAGGGTTTTCAGATAACTCTCAATGGATTTTTCCTTTTAATGGACAGACACTAGTGTGAGTTTGAGATCCGGCGACATTTGCATGTTGTGTATTGGCATGCTCCCTATTTGACAGAACATTTGGCTAAAGAAAGGTTTGCAGATGAACCTCAAAGGTTTCATGAAGAAGGAAGCATATTCATTTGAGTACCTCCCTGCAAATCTGAATATTACTCATTTTATTTGGCTTTATGCACAAAGTTACCTTGCTGATACATCAGGCTGGGAACAAAACATTAATAAACATGTATTGCTTTGTCGTGCTAAGTTTCGTTAGTGAGATGAAGTAATTGCGGTTGTGATTTTGGAAGAGAGAAAGTTTCTCTAAAGGCACGTAAACAGCAAGGTGATCACCACTGAAATATATGCAGACAAACTGTGGCTGCTAAGACTGTAAATGCAACAAAATGCACTATGAACCCAGCTCTGTTACTCAGCCTTGAAATGAGCCTCTAGTGGAAGTTTTGCTTCAACCTTCAGCGACTTTATCCTTTTATCTGTTTGTCTTTCCCTCCCATCTATGGCCATAAGGCCTTTTCTGTTAGGATTCAAACTATTTGTCAATTTAAATGTGCTTTTCCTAACTTGGGACTCTTCAAGGTTAGATGCTGTTGTGTGGCTTTTGCCATCAAGTGTTGTTTTTAGTTTTTTTATAATGGACAAATGTGTTATCCTGCTGTGTGTGTGTAGAAACCTTAAAGGCAGGTGAATTACTGGATTCAGTGGCCAAATAAAAGAATGTTTTAAAAAGTACATCTTTTTATTGAGCTGTATTACTGACTGTATTACAGGCCGAGAATAGCTGCAGACACAGTTAGCCATGCCACCCTAGAAAGAAACTGTGTTGTCTCACAGGTGTTGCAAACACAATGAGGGTTGCTGTGGTATCTCGCTCAGTGCTCAGAGAAGTGGCAGCCAGATGCATATGTTTATGTTGCTTTGCAATTTTTAGATATGTTAATATTGGTCTATGTTTCTGCTCTGTCTCACCAGAGGAGAAACCTATGGGGTTTCGTTTAAAGCCACCGACTCTCATACACGGTCAAGCACCAAGCTCTGGTAGGTTTCAGTCATTTGTCATTGTTCAGCTCCTGCTGGGTCAGTGATTTTACTACAATGTTGGGGGGGGGGGGGGGGGGGGTAAAAAATACCTCTAGTCACTCCGTACGCTGCATGTTTCTGTACTGACCAAGACTAAACAAGTCAGTGGATTTAGACGGTATATAAGACAACGTATTCATGGGTCAAAGTGACTTTATGAATACTCGTAGGTAGATTTGTTTTGCTGTTCAAACATATTTACATTCACACAAACATCCTGACACAACCAGAACCATTCGATTAAATAGAGCGGTGCTCAAAGTGCTCCAGGCTTCACAAGTCAAATTAAATCAGGACACAGAAAAAGGAGAGCAAGAGTTTTAAAAATAGGATAAATTTACGAGAAATAAAAATTTAAAAGCCAAATAATTTAGGCTTAATAAAATCAGGTCAAGCCATCAAAGTCCGATGAGAGTGGCCGTATCGTTTTAGCTTGTTGAACCTATCTCTATTTCAGGTGTCCCAAGTCAAAAACCCAAGGAGCAGCAGCGCAGCGTCCTTCGCCCAGCAGTTCTCCAGGCGCCGCCCTCCAAATCACATTTAGAGTCCAGTGAGTACGGCCTCTGCTCAGGCTACTGCAATCACAACCTATTCAGGACAGCCTGTCACAGGGTTATAGGACTGACAAGGGGAACAGTGGAAGGACTTTTGTTGTCTGCCTGGGTCACATGACCATAACTAATGTCCTTTTTTAACTCAGTGACTGGAAAACATACTTTTATGTTTTGTTTTTTCTTTTCAAATTTGGAGAGACTCTCCAAACAAAATTGACAAAATACCATGCAGGAGTTTGTCTTTATAAGTGCCTGTAACATTCTCATGTTTGGGCTTTTAAATAAAAGTAATAATCCTATTGCTTCAAATATTTTTTTTAAATTAGGGAGGTCCAGATCTTGATTATTTTGTTTTAATTATTATTATTATTTTCTTTAGGTGCCACGCTTATCAATCATTTAACACCTTGCTGCATGAATTTATTTACAGTTATAGAAAGCAAATAGTGATTTGGCCTTTTTGCTGTCAAACAGAGGTTAAGCTAGCTATTAGGATCATCATCCAGCATTAGTGCACATTAAGACCCAAAATGACGACAATAGTCTACGTATGGGGTTAAAACTATGTACCGATATTTTCAGACGGCTTTTCTCGTTCCAGTGCTTCATTAAAGTCAATAAAAGCAATGCCATGCACACGTTTAAAAACTGTTACTCTAAAATATAGTTTCTCGATACATATTTTCATGACGCTACCGTATTTGTTTTCTTGTGTGCAGCAAATGTTTTGTCTAGAGTTTTACAAGGTCAGGCTTAGTATTTTACTCTAACATGCGTTAACTGGGTCGAGAAAGCTACTCTAATGTTCTAACAAAGCATCACTTGAAACAAGAATAGCTGTATGTTTGTATCTAAAGATATACATACAGAGACATTCTTCTTTTATCTTCTTTGCATCGCAGCTAAATAGGCTGACGTTAGCTTGGTTCCTCTCTGTTTTGATAAGAGTTGTTGATAAAGCTCCTCAAGATATATTAAAATTAGGTTCTAGCGTAACAATTATGGTCCAATTTTACAGCAAAGTTGTTCTCCTGCTTTATAAATTCAGAACTTTGGTTTGAACTTCATAACATTTAGTGTTTCAGCTGCTTTCTGCTCAGCTGTCTGCTACACCAGGAGCTGCAAAGTAGGTCACATGACAAACAGGGAGCTCTGCAGCCAATACAGTCTCTCTTTTACCAGGAAGGTCATTATAAAGGGATTGGAAGACTCCACAGCCTAAAATAACGTTTGGTGAGCCATGATCACAAAAATGGAAGAGGCGAGACTTGCACTGCCTAATAAAATCAGACATTCCTCTAAAAACTGATTTCAGGAGTTGAGTTTCTTCGAGGACTCCTCCTTTGATCGTTTAATTATGCCTTAAGGAGGAAACACACCAGACGCGTTGCGGTGCAGCAAAGCAGCATACGGGCTTCCCATGCTTAGGTTAGCTTTTTATTTTAATCAGTCAATAAATGTACACTAAAAGCATAATACATTCGTATTTACGCTACGCGACGCCTAAATTAGATTTAAGTTCTAATTTCAGATGCGTATACGTTCCTGTTTGGCAGGAAATAAACAGGAAAACCACATCCTGTGTCAAAGTTAATTTTCGAAAGTATCCCAAAATAAGAGTCGTCGAAAATAAAGCGCCATGGATGATGTAGTTGTGACAAGCTAACAAACTAAAATATGCAATTTCTAATCAAATATGATCAAGATACAAACTTTTAAGAGATCAAAACATAGGAAATATTACTGGTAATTTAATAACATACCAATATATTACTGGTAAGTTGTCTTTAATTACTTACCCATGACGAAAGTTCTTCTCTGCGCAGAATCAGGCAGCTGTGGAGCGTACTTTGCAGCGTCTGGTGTAAATGTACGCTTGGTTTCTCGAGAGCTTTCTGCATGTCATAAACATGCGTTTGTGTCATGACTCTTTACGTCAAAGAAGTGGTTTATAAGAATAAAAAGGAGCACCAAATGGTTAAAAAGGTTAAACTTTAACTTTATCAATCCATTTGACGAAGAAAAAAAAAAACACACCATTTTGACCATTTCTTAGATGGATTTCTTGCTACATGTGGCGTTACCCAAATATACAAAGTACATCTTGGTTATGTCTTTAATTTAATTTCCCTTTGGCATTAATAAAGTATTTTTTGAGTTGAATTGAATTAACTGCAGCTCACAAACACACGCTGCTTTCAGACCTGTTGGAGCCAAACTATTAAATATAGAAAAAGGTTTTCTGTATAATCTTATGTCTAGGTTGTGTTTCAGTAATGTAATAAACAAATTTACAATATGCTTAAACTTAGATTCAACTTGTGGAACGAACGGTGTGAAGACGTCGCCAGAAGGATCCCTCGTCAGCCAGTCCTTCTTCCTGAACAACAAAGAGCACTCGACTACGGTGAGGCTTTACTGGCGCCGGTGTTTTCCCTCTTGGTTGGTGTGGCTTTAAGCACTCGTACAGTTAGAATGGAGAAGGTGAATAATAAAGCACTGCCAGGTGGATCGACGCAGAAGTTTTAACTTTGTTAAAATAATTAAATAGACCAATAAAAACCTTCGTTATGTTTCACTTGTTTCAGTTGTTTCTGGTTCTCGAAACTGCCAAACTGAAATCATTCCTGTTTTCTAAGCTTTGTTTATGCTTTGACTGAATTCAAAGTTCATTATCTCAGTGAATTGCGCCTCGTTTATTTTGTAATATTAAAGTTACAATGGGACATGTTTGCAGTTAAGTCTTGACCCGGGGTTCCCAAAGAAGGGGTTGGGACCCCTAAGCCGGACGTGAGATGAGATGTTAGAGACTATAGTTTTAATATAGCAAGTGTGTCTTTAATTGTGGAAAATTATTCTTTTTTTTTCTCTCTAATATTTACAACTTGTCGACATCAGAGAACAGCCAAGTTTTTTTATTGCAAATGTGTGAAATTAATATAAAAATATGAGGGTTTTTTTGTGGAAATTTACTCCTCCGTGGCCTATAATTTATTAGTTTAATCTACGCTAGTTCTAATACGATTTTGTTTCTTTGGAAATATGAGAATAAAGTCATAATATTAGGTATACAAGAATGAGTAACATTGCAAAAATAAAGCCGTAATATTAGGAGAATAAGGTCATATTACCAGAACAAAGTCGAAATATGGGAATAAAGTCATAGAATCATTTGCGCAATCGTTACAAAGTCTTGATACTGCTAATAATTTGATGCTGATGTGCTAAAAAGGTTTAGTGTTTTCTCATTTGTAAAACCAATACTAAACTGTAGCTTTACAAGATGCTCAACATCCCTTATTTTAACACAAGGGGACGACTGGGCTTTGTTGTACGAGTTCTCCTAAAGTTATGCCCAAAAGGAGAGTCACCGGTTATTTTTGGGGGTCGCAGTCAGAAAGGCTTAGAAATCCCTGGTCTGATTGATAGAGATGCACCCATCAGAGATTAGCGTCCGATCTTTGATCCAAAACGTCAACCTGCCAGTTCTGTGTTCTCTCTACGATTAACAGCATTCAAATGATCGTTTTCCTGCCCTGAGAGGTGATTACTTCCATCAGAAGTAGAGGCAGCAGTAAAACAGTTGTCCTGTTTGGGTGAAAAAAAGACCGATTGATAATTGAGTTGTGACTTTACGCTGTTTTTATGGTTGTATTTCAGCAATTATTGAACAGATTAGCTGTGAACAGAAGTCCGTACATACATTCCCCCTAGCAGGGGGTCATCAATCTTTACAATTCAAAGGGCTATTTCTGACCTCCCCTCTTCAAAATAAGAACCCCCAAAACGTACATATTCCTTTGGAAATGTGACTAAAAAAAATCATTTTTTTTTATTAATCTAGAACGAAGGAGAATAACATTCAAATCATTCAAACATTTATGATTAAATGATTGCATTTTGAATGTGAGGGAGTCGTTTCAGCTCCTGCCTGATTCAGGGGTCGCCACAGCAAGTCAGTGCGACTCACACACAAACACAGCAGACATTTTGGATCAGATGCCCTTCCTGACCCAACCGAGATTCAAACCCAGGTCCTCTGCTTGCTTCACCGCAGAGGGACGACTATATCATGAATATGTTTTCAGTAATTATAAAAAAATGAATAAAAAAAAGAGCTGAAGTGCGTCAAAGGTTTAACATGTAGAAAGTGTTATTTACAGCCATTGTGGTTTCATAAAGTGAATAAACTGGTCTACTCTCCATGAGATATGAAGCTGCTTTATTAGAAGTAAAATTCTGACGTGGTGTACGTTTGGGCCGTATTTCAGAAACATGAAAATGAGGAGGATGGAGCGAACGGCAACAAAGATGGAGGCAGAAGAGACAAGGACTCTGATGTCCCCGTGTCGTTTGTGTTTGGTCAAAATATCAAAGACAGAGCAAAGGTGAGTTGCTTCAGATAACTGACGCCGTACGGTGCTGTAAAACGCATTCACCGTTAGAGAGAGTCAGACAAAGACGACCTGACTAAATACACAATGCAGTTTCACAGTGATGATTTCATTTTGGAGAGGAAGAAGGAAAAAAAAAACGACCTAGAACTCTCTGGTTGGTTGTGAAAAAGTCATTTCCTGCTCTGAGTCACCCTTGATGGCGACACCTGCAGCCCAGCGTTAGCACCCACTGGCAGCGAGTCCTTCACATCAGCGTGGAGCAATTGTTGCTCACTCTTCTTTGCAGTTATTCTGATTCATCCACATTCGAGGGTTTTAATGTATTATGGGCTGATTCCAGGTACAGCACCGGCGTTCCACATTTGTGTCCTTGCAGAATTGCCTGACATTATTGTCCTTTTGCAGGAACCCTGCTGTGTTTGACTTTAAGGTGTCGAGCTGATGGCTGGAAAATCTCCTTCAGTATTTTTTGCTAAAGACTAGGATTCGTTTTTCCTTCGACTGCAGCAAGCTGCCCAGGTCCTGAAGCAGCAAAGCAGCCCGGCCGTTACGCTCCCATAACAAGTTTCATTGTTTGTTTTCTTTCGCTTCTTTAGTCCACAGAGCATTTTCCAAGAAGTCTTGATCCACAAGACTTCTTGGAAAGATGTCTTATTTTTTTAAGACAACGGTTTTCACCTTGAAACTCCCCCATGGAGGCCATTTTTGCCCAGTTTTCCTTATTGTTGACTCATGAACACTGACCCAGTGTTGCTTTCAGCGTTATTCTGGGTTCTGTTGTGGCTCCGGGATGAATCATTGATGGACTTTTGGAGTAATGTTGTTAGGCCGGCCCGTCCTGGGAAGGTTCTCCACTGATTCAAGCTTTCTCTATTTTGGACAGTGACTCACGGTGTCACGTCGCTCCACCCACGCGGAAATATACCCCGGGCTGCTCTAACCTCCGACAAACAAAGATGTAGTAATATCTACTAACATTAAGGCAAAAAGACACGGGAAATACTTTCCACGCAAATTAATCATGTCAATGAAGTTATTTCAGTGTAACCACGGACAAATCGCTGTTAAAACTCAAGTTAAAATACCAAACTTATACCCAATCTAATATATACAGTATATTATAACTTAAAATGCTTACTGCAGACTGCAGTAGATGTTTTCACGCTGCCGTTAAGCTGTGCATGGCAAGAATTTACAGTCATATTCTGTATTGGTGCAAATTTGGCTTTACATGTTAAACGCTTTGTGCAAAATCCGAGACCTGGTAACTGATCATTAACCTGACTCACGCCAGATGTATGTCTGATGTTCTTTTAATGAAACAATATTAGGTCGATTGGACAACACGGAAGAAATAGCAGCATCAATGCTAACGCTTGCTTCCTCGACGAGCCGCCATTGCTATCAAAACAGTCTCACGTCATGGTCGCGTCTCCACTACGTCACATCTATGAAACTCCAGCCCTGCGTCCTGATTGGCCAGACCATAAAATTGGTTGGAGAAATCACTCTCCTAGATGTCCTAGATGTATGTGAGTGGAGCTAGGCGGAGCAACATACGTCTGGCATGAGTCAGGTTAACTGTTTTAAAAAAAACTACAGATATCCAAAACACATAAAAAACTAATGGAGTTCAGCATTAGCCTTTAATTTAACAATGTTTATGCCTTCATACCGACGAACATGCGGTAGTTCCCTGTTGTGTTCAGCTGTTCATGGCGTCGGTCGGCTGCATATCCATCTTTTACATTTTACTAGACTCCCTTTAGGTTTCGGGAAAGGAATAAACCTTCGAAATGTTCGTGCTTTCCCTACTAACAACTTTTAATCATTTTTACGGATGTTTGTTTTAACGAAATCACTCCGACCGCAGTGCGTTCATATTGTCAGATCCTGGGATGTTCTCGGAGGGAACGGGAGCGCAGCTTCTGCTGGTGAGGGGTGTTTCACTTTGGGACCATTTGCGATCGCTGATTGGTCACTTACTGACGCGCCTCCAAGATTGATATACAGGCGGCGGCACGTCAGTTTTCATCTCCCAAAGCCTTAGAAACATCTTTGCAATCCGTTCCTGACTCATAGGTGACTAAGGCGATGTTTCTGATCTTTGAAGAAAAAAACTCCTGTTGTGTTCTGTTCTGTTTAAGTGATTTCTTGATTCTCCACGTCAGGCAGTAATCAGGCCAGAAGGGGGCTAAATTGAACTTAGCTTACCCAAAAAAATGTGCTTAGTCACTTTATCACTGTCACTTTAGCTCCAGGTGGTTTGGAAATGGTTATTCCCTTAATGAATGACATCATCATTTAAAAACATTTTGTAATTTCTCGGGTCGTCTTTGTTGAAATGCATAAGAACAATTCTTCCTGACATTGATGAGCACTGAGAGATCAAATTCAGGCCTTAACATTACGTTATTGAATCAGCTTAAAGTTTTTACATCCATTTATGTGCGTTATATGGACACAGATTTCTTTATACTAAATTAGATTTTGGATGTAAGGGACTCTTGTTGAGCTTGTTCACTTTAAAATGTACTAGAGTTACTAATTTGACTTAAAAAATGGCAAATTACAGGAGCTTTTTCCTGTAAGGATACACTTACTTGCATCTTTTGGACCACAGTTAACTATAAAGCTTCATGTGTTTCTGTCCAGGCTATTTGGTTGATTTGCTGTGGGAATTTTTTGTTGTGGTTTCTAGACCCAGTTCCTTTTTTTTTTTAGATCCCTTCTCATGTTTTTGTTTTATTCTTTTCCTTCCAGTTGGATGAGAACAGCACAGAAGACAACTCAAAAGAGGCCGCGCCACTGGACTCTCAAACAGAGGGCACTAATTATTTCCTACAGTACATCTCTACCCCAAGGTAATGAAATGATGTCCCAGACATATTTCTAGCATTTCAGTCTTAATTTATGGGTAACCTCCATGCTCTGATGGAAAATTGTGTTCATTCCTGTGCTTTTTTTTTTTTTTTTTTTCCCCAGTTCAAAAAATGCCACAAACAGTACAGACAGTGGTGCAAAGTTTGTCTTTGGGCAGAATATGTCTGAACGAGTTCTGGTAAGCTGATTTAGGTTGGCTGTTTCCCAGAGATTGACCATAAAACGCATGTTAGTCATGTTTATTTTTTCCCTTTTTTAATTTCAGAGTCCCCCAAAGGGTGAAGGCTCGAATGAGGAAAATAAAGAGGTTTCTGCTGCTCCTGCTTCAGAGCCCTCATCACAGGAAACAACCCCAGAGAAGGGTAAAAACACACTCATTCTTCAAAAAATGTTTGCTATTCATGTGCATTAGTATGAGATATAACAGGACACTTAGCTGGACTTCAGTGAAAATCCCAAATGTAAGATCTAAAGACTCCCCAGAAATGTATGAACACAACCACATGCGAGCCGGCAAGCTTCCAGGTTCTGTTCTCTAGGCGTAGAAACGCTGTAGAAACTTGAAGTCAAAGCCCCAAACTGGATCTGATTAAATGTTTGAAGGGACTTGTCCACCACTGGGGTACAAGTATGCATATCCCGCTGCTTCAGCCACAAACTACAATGTTTTCATTGTAACTTTATGTGATAGACCAACAGCAAGCGTTGAAAGGAAAGGGCTTTTTTACCTTCACAGACTGAACTGTTAGTCAAGTCTTTGCAAAAAACTGGAAAGATTTACACGTTCTCAGTTGGTTTTGAGCCTTAACTTTCTATTCGAAACTCTGGTTTTGAGTTTAGGGTTGTTGTCCTGCTGGAATGGTGAACTTTGACCCCTTTTCTCACGTCTTTCGCTTCCCCTTGACAGGTTTTCTTCCAGGATCTCCTAGGGCTGGGTGATATGGCCTAAAAATAAAATCTCAGATTTTATCATACCAAATCCGATTTTGTCAAATTTCTTTCCTCCTTTTCGTTTCCTAAAAAGAAATGAAAGAAATTATTTTAAAAAGTTGCTTATATGTCAAGCATTTAGTCTGGGAGATGATCTGAATTCAAAGTGCAACTAAATACAAGCTGTGAAACCGGCTTGTAAAACAAGATGGCGGCCCTGGCATCCTAAACAATGAAGATATAACTAAATGTTTGCTAAGTGTTTTTACACAAGGACCTAAGAACAGGCTTCACTTGTGTAACTTTAAAATAAATAAGTAAATGAGTAAATTAACGTGCCTTGTATTATGGTTAACAAAAGTTTCGTCTTCACAATATTTTGACCATATATTTTCCTAAACATTTATTCAGCATTGCTGCTCTTCATGGACGCCCAATGAGTGCATTGGCAAAATAAAATCCCAATTTTCCAAAAATCTAATCTGAAAAAATTGTAAATCCGAATTAATCGATTAAATCAAATGAATCTTCCAGCCCTAGGATCTCCCTAGTCTTTAGCTCCATCC
Organism: Fundulus diaphanus; assembly: GCA_037039145.1. Lineage (NCBI taxonomy): Eukaryota > Metazoa > Chordata > Actinopteri > Cyprinodontiformes > Fundulidae > Fundulus > Fundulus diaphanus. The sequence continues at coordinate 20,592,422 of CM073133.1, read as the reverse complement.
AACTCTTCATCACCTCTAGCACTCTTCCCCGTCTTCGCTGTTTGCTGCCGCCACCATCTTTTTTCATTCTTGGGGATGTTTTCAGTGTGTCAGGGTTAGTTTTCGGCACAAATGACACTTTTCGTGTAGGCCAAAGCATTCAGTTTTGGCCTTTTCTGACCCACACTTCTGCTCGTGTTACAGCAGCCTTCGTGTGGCTTTCTTCTCGCCACGTTTCCATAAAAACGGGGCTGGTTGAATGCACTGCTGATACTTGTCCTGTCAATAGATTCTCTCCTCTGAGCCGTGGACCAATGCAGCTCCTCCGAAAGTGAGCGTCGGCTGCTTATTTCGTTAATATTTTCCTTTTGTGATCTTCCAGTTTTCCATGTACTCTCCAGAGCGAGGGGTATTGTTTTATAATGTACACATTTAAGGATATCAGAGTAAATGCAAAAGTATTTCACACTTTCTAGACTTTTCCAGGTAAAAAAAAAAAAAAAAAAGCCTTTTAAACCGTGCATCCTTCCTCTTCACAAGTATGTACTGTATTGGTCTATCACATAAAATGGAAATAAAACACGTTAGTTTGTAGTTGTGACCGAAAAGGTCACTGAATAAATGCTTTTGCACTGACAGCAGTTTCTGTAATGGATCAACAGCAACCTGTTTAGCTTCCATGTTAGGGAGCGAAGGATATTTTGTCGGTACGGGTGTAAAACCTTCCAGCAGTGTGTAAATACTTTATCCTGCATTTCATTTTAACAGCAAACAGTGTGTCAGAGTCTTTGGCAGAATCTGCAGCAGCTTACACCAAAGCCACAGCCAAGAAGTGCATCTTAGAGAAGGTCGACGTGAAAACCGGGGAGGAGTCAGAAAGCAATGTTTTACAGGTAAAAGACGAGCCGGGCCTCCTGCATTCAACACATGCAGTGAATAAACGTGAATACTTGTTTTTTCCCCTCTTGTTTTCGCTACAGATGCAGTGCAAGTTGTACGTTTTTGAAAAGACAGCTCAGTCGTGGATAGAGAGAGGTCGAGGGTTGCTGAGACTCAATGATATGGCTTCCACTGACGACGGCACGCTACAGTCCCGTCTAGGTAAACACCGACAACACGTCGCAGGCGAAAGAGCCTAAACCCTGTTAGAAATGGGTTCAAAGAAAAGTAATTAAAAATTGCACAAACTTTAGATTTTAGGATAAAAGTGCTTCAAGTGTTTTTATCTCTGTTGCAATACTTGACACAAGGCACAAGGGGGCGCTAAATCATGCCAATATCGTGATTCCATTAATCATCGCTTTGTATTTCACAGAATGCAATATGAATGTAAGCTTGTAAGGTTTTATTTCAGTAATTTTGATCAATAAAAGGAATTTCACACTTAATTTCAGAGTTCAATGTTGTTCATGTAAAATGTAAGAAACACAAATAGACCAGGATTACAGCTGTGGTTGCAACTTCGTCGTGTTTTTTTTTTTTTTTTTTTTTAGCTTTTATGACCTAAAATGATTATTACCAAAACAATACAGGTGAAATCCTCTCCCAGTAGTTTAATGTAGCTGCCGTGCGTCTCTGTCTCCCCTCGTGTTTGCAGTGATGAGGACACAGGGCAGCCTGCGGTTGATCCTCAACACAAAACTTTGGCCCCAGATGCAGGTGGACAAAGCCAGCGAGAAGAGTGTGCGAATCACTGCCATGGACACAGAGGACCAGGGGGTCAAAGTCTTCTTAATATCAGTACGTGTCACAAAAACACTCAATCAAGGCTCTGTGATTAATTTAATTATCTTAATTTTAAGTCTTCTAGATTTGGGCGTCTGGATCAGGAGGTAAAAAGTTGTGGGTTGGAGTCCAGCTTCCTCCTGTCGTGTTGATCTGCGTGTCGGTGTATGAAGGTGTTAGTGAGTGTGACTGGGTGAATGTAGCTCTGGTGCAGGGGTTCCCAAACTTATGGGCCTGCGACGCCCAAAATAGCAGCACCCCCATTTTATGGCCGGGCGAGGGTTTTTCCTTTTGGAAATTATGAGACTAAAGGTATAAAATTGTGAAAATATAGTAGTAATTTTATGAGAACTCTTACAAAAAAAAGCACAGTCTTCCCACACCATGTTTATCCTCGTAAAGAAAATAAATTACTGGGAAGAGAGGCGTAAATATCCACAAAACTCCTAAAGAAACAAGAGGTTCATTTCACCTATTTGCGAGAAATAACTTGGATGTTTTCTGATGTGGTTGAACATTTTTGGGAAAAATAATAATTTTACACAATTAAAGGCATAAATTTGCTATATATACTTGTATATCTCTATAATTAACGGCATAAATTTGCTGTATTAAAACAAGTGTCTCTGACATTGTAAAGTCAGGAATCTGGATCATCGTCTGGATCCTGTCCCGACCTTCCAGGCGGGTCCAGACCCTCACTTTGGGTTTCTCCTAATCTGTATGTTTATGCAACTTTTTTGTTAGTTTTAAAAACATTTTTGGTCATTCACTCCACTTGTAGTTCTGGATGAGGAAACAGGGTTTTGTTACAGACTGACAAGACGCCGTGGTTCGTGGTTCAGGGAAGCAGACGGCCCCATCAGAAGACGCCTACTGTGGAACATTTTTAGCCTTTTCCCTGCAAACCCACAAACATCTGCTCCACAAATGGCCTTTTGGAGTTTGAAAAGGGAAATGTAAAATGTTTGTGTCACCCTTTACCACCTGCCATTCCACTGAACAATATTTTAGATGAAAACCGGAAAATATGCAGGAGTTTCCATTTGTTATTGGTGACCAGTCCAATTACTTGTGTCACTACAAGCTAACAGTAATATGTGTTACTGCTTCTTTTGGATTTAAACACTAAAGGGACATGTTGACAAAAACAGGTTGTTTATGTGTTCATGGCTGTGGGAAACAGTCAGACACCAACATCCAGAAGTGCAAATAAACAGCTGCTGTCTCTGTTTTACATGCATGGCAGCCATCTTGGATTTAGAGTGTGGGTGTGTGGAAAGACAATTGCAATTAGAGAAGAATGTTATTTTATTATATTTTGTGAGAACTCAACAAACACAAAAGGTGAAACTCTGGTTGTGTTAAAGTATCTGGACCGCCTGGTTATAGTAGGAAAACGTAGTAGTTAGTGAGGAGGTGCTGGTTTATTAAAGCTTAAAAACCACAGATTTAAGGAATTTTATCTCAACTGTAAATATTTAATTTAAATCTTTGTTTCTTGCATAATCTGTTTATTATAACGTGTTGTTCACCACTACTAGTGTTGAATGATTTTAGTTTGAGTGATCTGACTTTCCTGATCTGTTATTAACTTAAAAGGTTCTCAGTGTTCTGGTTTTATGGGGCCGTTCCAGTTTCCAGGTGAATACCTTATTAACCCAAGAAGCTTCATCAAGTTTAACCTTTCGCTGCGCACACTTTTAACGCATTTCCACTTGCATAATAATGTCTCTTCCGACGCACTGTGCTCCATAACATCTCTTCCCAGATGTTTGGCGTTAGTCTCCAGGGGCTTAAAGGGCAGAAAGCCTCCGCTTCAGACAGACATTAAATCTGAACCATCTGTCCCTCGGAATGTATTGACAGTATATGTAACTTTAAAGATCCTTAGATCTGTCTCCCCTTTTTGTCTTTTTACTTCTTTAGGGTAGCTCGAAAGACATAGGTCAGCTGGCTGCAGCGTTACATCATCGTATTTTAGCTCTGAAGAGCAGGGCGGAGCAGGAGACGGAGGCCCCGGCGACAAGCATCCCTGAAGCCGAGGTGCCGCAGTCCAACGAGGACGACAGCGACGAGGAAGACAAGGGCTCTGCCTCGGCTGCAGCCTCCACCCCTGCTGCAAGTCAGTCATTCTGCTCACTCCTTTTAGGTTTCGGTGACGCTCTTCAACGACAGCCGGTTATATTTGTAAAGCATTTTCCTGAATGGCTTTTCTGAACGCAACAAACTGATAATTTAAAGCAGCACGAGGTTGACAAGCGGCGCTATTTCTGCAGTAATGAATGTTGTTTTGCTTTTAAAAGAGGGAAAATAATCCTGGGTTATTTTAGCTTGGTGTTGTGAGCACTCAGAGGAAAGGCAACGAGGACAGGGCAGTGTACGAGCAGAGGAGCGTTCTTCGTTTTAATCATTTTAATAGGTGTAAAAATTGGGTTTAGACTAATAATGACTGCAAGCATCAGACAAACATGCCCGATTAAGAGCGCCTTACCTTCTCTATATGCATCCAGTTTTTATCTGACGGCGCCTCCAGTACAGGAACAGCTTCTAGAAAAGTAAGATGGACCTGAATTTATTTATAGATGGAAATTTGAAATATTTCAGACTCAGAAATGGTTCATTATTAAGTGAATTTCTGGTGTGGTTGTGCACATTGGAAGCAGCGCAATTACTTTTAATAAGATTGAGATCTTTACCAATTATTTCTGCATTAAAAGTGATTAAAAGGCAAACTTCAGGGGTTAGAGTCCCCGGTTTACTGGTCTGCAGACGTGCAAAAAGGAATTAGTCAAGCAGCATCACACCTTTTTTACTTCGCTCATGTTTAATTGAACCCTTTTTGAAGCTTAATCCGCAGATGGCAAATCTGACTCAGCCCGATAAGACGTGTTGTCTTCAGAACATAGATCTTGATTCAGGCCACCATTTGTATTTGGACATATGCAGAAGCTTTAAGTGCCTTTGCAGTGTTGCTTACAGTGAAATCAGCTAATTATGTGCAAAATACAGCAGCAAAGTGACATCGACATGTCAGCTGAAATATTCAAGCGCATCTCAGTAAATCATAATATAGTCGAGAAGTAAATGAATTTAATTATTTTTCAGCTAATAAAAAACAAACCATAAATGTAGTTTTAGGATATTAAATAAACTGATAAAAAGGGATTTTAAAGTTGAAAAGTTATTTTATGGCAATAAGAGTGCTTAATGCAAGCACCATAAAGGAAAGTTGAGTGGAAGGAAAAATGTAGTAAAACAGGGCGCACAAGCAGCGGGTATAGCTGAAATCTTGAGAGAAGCGTGAAGCAAAGCCCCTTTAAGAGTTGGGAGGACCTCAACAAGTCGTGGACTGAGGCAGGAAGAGGAATCCCAGATGTGGGCTGCGTTCCTCGCATCGAGCCGCTCCTGAACCAGAGACGCCGTGAGAAGTGTCTTATTATGGCTGAGGTGAAATGGGACTAAACTGGTCGTCAGCGGTCCAAAGTCGTCCTGCAGATGGAAGTAAAGTTTGTATTTCATTTGAAAATCAAAGGCCCAGAGTCTGGAGGAGGAGTGGAGAGGCACAGAATCCACATTTCTTGAGGTCCAGAGTGAAGTTTCCACAGTGGGGGATGATTTCATCCGCTGGTGTTGGTCCACTGGGTTTTTAATCAAGTCCAAATACATTAAAACTGTGTAGCAGGAAATTTTAGGGCACTTTATGCTTCCGTCTGCTCACAAGCTTCACGGAGATGCGGATTTTGTTTTCCAGCAGGACTTGGTACCGGCCCAGACTGCCCAAGGTACCAAAAGTTGGTTCAGTGCTTGATTGACCAGCAGTCTGGCCTGAGCTGAACCTCATAGAGAATCTATTGGGTTTGCTAAGAGGGAGCTGAGAAACCAGCCCCAGCAATGCAGATCGAGCTGAAGGGCGCCATCAGAGCCACCCGGGCTTCCAGAACCGCAGGCAGATCCCATCCATGCCACGCCGCATGGATGCAGTAATTCATGCAAAAGGAGATTTCTGTATTAAAATCATTTTCATTGGTCTCATTTGATATTAAAATGTTCTGAGAAACAGAATTTTTTGTTTCCGTAAGCCTTGATTAGTTATATTTATAAATGAAATCCTGAAGCGTATCGATTTGTTTAATGAATCTTTAATAAGTTCCACTTTCTGAAATGCATGAAAGTAAAAGAAAAAAAGCTTTTTATTGAACCTTTCACTGCTAGTCTTCTGTGTCAAAGCACATAGTGGCACAAAACATGTTTATTTCTTTCAACTCCTGGAGAAAAAAAATCTTTTTTGTGCTTTCACGCTGGGTTTATTTATTCAGTTTATTTGAGTTCATGTGATAGGGAGAGGTGCACAATAACATGGACAACCTGAGAAAGCAGCACTCCCATGCCTGCATCATGCTGCTTGTAGCGCGAGCTAATTGGCAGCCCTTGTCCCTAGCTGGGCTTTTAAAAACAGAATATCTAAAATACTGCAGTAAATAGAGCAATGATAAAAGGGTTGACTGTTACACTACAGATACAGACAATTACAGCCGAGGGGATAAAACATGGCAGTAGAACATTAAACATGATTAAAATGCTGGTTTTGACTCAGTCAGGATTTGGTGCGCTTTTTAAAAATGCTCAATCTGGTTCAACAGATTTTAAATTGACAGGGAGTGACTTCCGAGGTCCAGTAGCTCTCACCAACAGAGTACTTTGAGCAAGAGAGGTTTTTATGGAAAGGAAGCTTACGGTCGCCATCTGAGGCCGGTCCGCTGGATCCGCTTTAACCCTGGAGTATATTTATACTGAGTGGTTTGGGTGCAGGTCCATTGATATTAGGAAAATATATAATGCTGAACGTAGCTAAAATGTCAGTGATGAAATCTGATAGGCCTTCGGTTTGAAGCCTTCAAGGCCCGATTGTAAAGGCTGGTTGTAGAGCAGCTTGGTGAGCCTGTGACCAGACAGGAGCTCCAGAGCAGTGAAAGAACCCCGACGCCAACAACCTTTCTGCAGTCAAAGGTCAAGGATTTTCTTATCATTGTCAAGCTGTTAATATTTGAAGTAAAAATTTAGCCGATTTTTTTTTTTTTTTTTTTTTTTTTTTTTACATTTTAAAATTTAAGTGGGAGTCTAAAATTATTCCTGAATAGGTTTGCCTTGATGCGTCCAGGCCGCTCCTCCACATTAACACATCCGCTCATTTCCTGCAGGTAATTCAGATGGAGGGGAGAACCAGGCAGCAGGAAGCACATAGCGTCACTCTTGGACAGCCTGCTAAGATGCCACTGTTGAGGTATTTTGCTGTAGGCACCTCCATGGACAGCCCTTGACCAATATGGGTCCTCCAGACCAGTACTTTTGGATATTAGAAGTCTAGCTCCAGGAAATAACCCCCTGTGCCGGAGTGTCTCACCCAACTCGTGCAGTTCATCTTCTCTGCATTCAGCGTAATATCTGGAGTTGTTTCTTCCCTCCCTCTCCTGTTTTGTGTTTTATTTTTGTTTTCAAGTATTTTTTTTTTTGTTTTTCTCTCCTGATAGCAAAAATAAAGACTTCAAAGCTTTGGTTTGGGACTTTTCTGCTCATCATATTGATGAGTGTAAAGGGTGTTTTCCTCTACATTTTAAGTATGGCACATGTTAAGACTGCAGTTTCTACTTTGGGACCTTTATACTCACTCTACAAGCCGTACCTCTGGACTCCACACATCCAGAGGAGCTTTGTTCACAGTGTATGTTGACTAGTCATTTAGGCCGTTGGTCCCACATCCAGACCAACTCTCCTCCTAACCCCCTTCCACTCCCCTCCAACCAGTCTGTGCGTTAGGTTTTGGCAAAGGTAATTTATTTTGGGTAGTGATTTTCATAATGCATCTCAACACATCCGTGCTGTTTGTAATGGCTAGCCAAGATCACTTATGTTGTCATTACTAGCAGTTTCTTATATTTCCTATTGACCTATATTATAGTGAATAAAAGACTCAAACAATGCAGTTTCCGCTAATGTGATTTAATTATTTGAGGACAAAAGGGCAGAAGGATTCACCTTAAATTGTCATCTGAGTTAATGAGCTTTTAGTCATTCATGTTTTTGTTTTTTGTTTTTTTTGTTTTTTTTGTTTTTTTGCAACTTTAGAAAATAAATTCATCAGTCTTCAGTTTGCATGTATTTTTTTTTATTTCAGCATCCCAAGGATTACTTGTCTTGATGCGACTTTTTATGTTGAAAATGATATAAACTTTTTATCCATTTTCATTTGGAAACCATGTTGGAGTGAAGACTTCATGTGTAAAGAGAAAAAAAAAAGGAAAAAAAATAAAATATTGAGTAATGACTGTAATACCCTTTGAATTACATGTACATTTGAATATATCATTTAGTAGCACACCATGTTTTCTCATCTCCTTCACCCGCCCCCTTTACAAAATAAACCATTTTGGACTGACTGTGATATTTTTCCTTCTGAAACCCAGTTCCTGGAGTCTGCACCTACATGTACAGTGCCTTGCAAAACACCCCTTGAACTTGTTCACCTGTTGTCACGTTGCAACTGCAGAATTCAATGTATATAGATGTGGTTTTATGTAATCGCCCAGCGCAAAATTGTAAAGTGGAAAGAAAAAGTTGTCTCCCACCAACCCCACTGGAGTTTGTGATTGTAACATTCAAGGGGTATGAATACTTCTGCAAGGCACTGTAAAGCGAAAGCTGAGCTTGTGTCAGAGCGCTGTTTGGTGTCTTCTGTATCAAAAAAGCCGACGAGAACAGATTTCAACCTTGGAAATAAGTAAATACATGGTGTGCGGCTGGTTCTGCTGATTTGTATTCATGTGCTTGATCTGGGCCGCAATTTGATGTACGCTCTGCTCTGACTGCGCCGAGCTGGAGTCAGACTAAATCTTGCTTATACAGAGTATTCATCAGGGACAAGGTCATGAATATTTGATGCATGTACCTATCACCTAGCCTTTCATACACACCCAAACAAGAAACAAAACTGCCACTGCTTGCAAACTCTTTGCCTTATCAGCTGTTCTGCTGTGACCCGGCAGGAAAGCATTTGTCTGCAGCATTTCCTGCGGGGTGTAGAAACCAAACATTCTGACCTTAAATGTTGGGACGGCTCAGTACATGAACTCGTCTGCGTAAATACATTTGTAGCAAGCTTTGAAATCCTGCACACAGTCGCCCTGATTCAGATTTTTGTCTTTGATCTGTTATGAAATGTCAGCTTAGTACAATAAAGTATCTGCTTGTTTCCACACTATTGCATTTGTAAGCAAAAGTTTTGCAATTTACTGTCACCGTCGGCATCAACCAATGCAAACGGTCCTAATGTAACCAAGTTCAGAAGCAAATAGTAATTTTTAAGCATTAAGGAGCCGAATGATCTACATAGACTGTTGTGCAAACAACCTGCATACCCTCTATACAGCAGATTTTTTTTTTTTTTTAAATGAGTAAAAAGGTCAGGTCCGCTTTAAAATGTGTTTTATGAACTGTTACCAAGTAAGGCCATGTATATGTAGCAGAGACGAGCGAAAACCGGGGGGCAGAATTCACGTGCGTTTACTTCTTGCTGTTTTTTGTACCGCTGCTGTACAGGGAAGATGATTGAGTTAAGGGCGATGCAACGAACGCACACGCAGGATAAGAGAAACGAGTTTGCAGTTTCACATGTTTATAAAATGAAGATTGAAACATAAATCTTGTGGTTTTTGTTTCATTGAGCTGGTGCTCCTGTATCTGGAGGGGCGATGCTTTCTGTGGGATGCACTCAGCATGTCAAGGTTAAAACTGACTGACAGACCATCACTCATGTTTAGGGCCAGTCAAACGCGGCGACAGGATGAAGAATGGGGGAACTGATAAGACAACATTCAATGCAGGCTGCCCAGATTTATTATTCGCATTTCCAATGCAAATGTGAGTTCTGATTTGCCCTTGTTATAGCAATGAAGTACACGGCATCTTGCGTTTGCAGGAAACCTGCTGGTTATTTCTGCCCAGCTTTGCCGTTACTGTTAATATATAAAACTGCACTGTAGTTTTGTCACATTTTAAGTATTTTAAATTAAAAGGCCCAAAGTTTTGGTGTTGAGCCTATTTGTGATGTTTGGCAGCCAATTTCACAGGAGCAGCTTTCTACATCCATGGTTATGTTTTTAAATGTTTTGCGTTGCTAATTTAAAAGAAACTGTGGACTGTTTTTGTCTCCATGGTTTGAAAAACTCTTGCATGCAGTTTATGCACAGTTTTTTTTCTTCATTCATTGAGTTTGGAATTTCACTAGCAATCTTTTTTTTATTTTTTATTTTTTTTACTTTATAATGACTACTGGCTGAATCAGCTTTCAGTCTGGTATGTGACCTTCTCCACGCTCAAATAACCCTCAACGGGGAAGAGTTGAGAAGAGTGCAGCAGAAGCAGTGGTCATTAAACATTGACAAGTTCCGGAAGAGGAAGAACAACTTGTCCTGTAAGATTTGTAAGCATGCAAATACCTAGCGCTATATAAAAATATGTTACGACCCAAATAACAGAGGAATAGTTATAGCGTTAGCCTACGTCTTCAGACAACTGCTCTGCATAAAAATACTGTCAGCAGGAGCAAGAAACTCCAGAAAATACAAGTATTTGTCCCCCCCCTCACAGATTTATCCTTTAACATGTCAAACAAATTTAGATAGGGGGAAAATCTATCTAAAACAGCGAACCCATATGTGAAAATGTAGTTGCATCTCTTGTTAAATCATGATTCAGCTGTGATTAATCACATTATCTGGCTCAGTTTCATTATCTGCACCCAGCACTGATTATAGTCTAACCGGTAGAATCAAGAAAGGCCATAAATGAACCCTATCTGACAGCAGGAAGTGGGCTAAAAGTTCTCAAACCCTAACAGCGTGCTTCGTTTTAAAGAAATTTAAGATCAGTCATTGACATCTGTCAATGTGGATAGTTTTATAAAAAGGAATTTCTAAGGCTTTGGGCTTCACCAAACCAAAGTGAGAGCAACTATCCACAAACTGAGAAAACATGGAACAGCGGCCAGCCTGCCAAAATTACTCCAAGAGCACATTGACGGCTAATCCAGCAAGTCACAAAAGAACCCGGGACAATATCTAAAGCACTGCAGGCCTCGCTTGCCTCAGTTAAGGTCAGAGTTCATGATTCAGCAAGAAGAGAGAGAGACTGGGGGAAAGGGGCATCCATGGGAAAGTGCCAAGACCAAAACCACTGCTTACCTAAAAAGAACACAAAGGCCCATCTCACACTTGTCAAGAAAGATCAATATCATCTCCAAGAATGAAACAAAACACACTTTTTGGAAAAGATTTGTCCTGCCAACATTGAAAGGATGCTGGGCTACTTTGTCGCTTCAAAACCTGGATAACTTGTCACACCTGAAGAAACCATACATTTTGCTCTCCTCCAGAAAATCCTGAAGTAGATTGTGTGGCTGTCAGTTTGTGACCTAAAGCTAAAGCAGGTGTTTCAGCAGGAGAATGAAGGGAAGCACACCAACAAGTCCGTCTCTAAATGGTTAAGAAAATCAAGGTTGTGGAGTGGTCAAGTCAAAATCTGGACTTAAATCCAAATTGAAATGTTGTGGCATGAAGTTGAGAGGCAGTGTATGCCCAAACCCTTCCAATGTGGCTAATTTATAACAGTTCTTCAACAAAGAGCTGGTCAAGATTCATCCATAGCAATGGGAAGCAGTCTGAATCTTCAGTCAGAGGGTTCTTCAAATTTGCTGCAATACAGATCACTACAAGAGGTCTTTCCTGCCAACAGCCATCACTATCTACAATAACTCTGAAGAATTTGGATTAATATGAGTTACAACATTTTATTTCCCTTTGAGATCAATAAAGTAAAAAAATTTTTGAATTGAAAAGACTCTTACTCGGGTTATCTTGTATAGTATTGAGCTGAATACACTGGCTCTCAGTATATTCAGAGAAGGCCTTAAAGGGCAACTCCCCCCAAATCAATTATTTTTTGCCAATAAACTGTTAACATGGTTGTCTTATAGTACTTTCTACATATCCTGGTCATTATTTTGAGAAATTAGTGCACATTTGTTGAACTCCGGCTTTTGTGCCTATAATCGTCAATGTGGCGCCTTACTAGGGTTAAACGGTGGTCTTGAATTGAATTTCGAATCCATAGTGCTATTGGTTATTCCAGAAATAATGATTTTCACTAAATATTTAGAATAAATGAAAACATTCAGATAATATGTTCTCTATAAAACCCAAATAAGCTTTATTCTTAGTTTCCTGTCTAAAACCTGTGCCTTAAATCGTTGTCTGCGGTTGCTAGGTAGAATTCTTCCTATATTCTTATTTCTGTCTGAACACGCTCACCCCAGCGTAAATCATGATTGGTGTTTTGATCAGCCAATCATATCTTGAGTTGCAGTCAGTGGGCGGTTTCTTCACAGGTCAAAGGTTGTTAGCTCCAGCTAGCCTAGAGACAGTTTTTTTTGGAGAAGTCAGAGTTGTACCTTTTGATAGATGTTACAGAAATTACAATTTACGGGTGATCATTTTTATTATTATTTCTATTTATTTTTGCTGTTTAAAGGCGCTTAAAAAGAACGGTGTAGGTGAAGGTTTCGTATTAAATGTTGCTTCTGTGTTGAGTTTCGTGTAGCCGTTTTTAGGTTAGCAACTTCAAAGGATAAACTCGGCTTTGGGTCTCGGTTCGGCTCAGGTGGATAAAACTTCTGGACTGAGTAAGTTGTATGGAACCGGAAAAGTTTTAGACTGCGCTGTTTAATTAAAGCAAAGAAAAAAAAAGAAGAAAAAAACACACCGGAAGTCGTTTTAAGCTAAGTTTAAACAGCCACTTATGTCCATTGAATATTGAACAGTGTGGGTTCAGCTTCATCTGAGCATCGATATGGTGAGTAAAACTGTTGTTTATTTCTGTTTTTGTAGCTGTCCTTTTTTATGAGGATTTGTGTTAGATTTAACCATATTGATGTCCGAGGCAATTATTTTGTATTGATTCTGTAATGCACACCTATAGCTGAGCAGTACTGTGCTTGAGTGACATTTGTTTAAGTAATTGGTTTGCACAACCTGCGGATCTTTGGGTCCTTCTCAGTGGCTCTTAATAAAATTGGCCAAACAATACAAAACTCAGCACTTTCTCTAAATATAAAGTTAATTTTAAAATGTTAGTTTGGGTAGTTATTGGAACTGTTTTTTTATGAGATACCTGGACAGAATTTCTACAGTAGATGACACAAGTAATCTTTTTTGTTGCTGTTTAGTCGTTTGGTTTGTTGGTTGCAGACTGCCGTTTTCCCTATCTTCATTTTCCATAGTAGTCAGATTCCCTTCAAGGAGGGGAAGTGGTGAGCTACTGGTTAGAGCAAGGCTGCAAGTTCCCCAGTTCAAATCCCACAGACTGCCTCACTGCGTCCCGGAGCAAGAGCCTTAGCCCCAGAAAGCTCCCCAGGCGGCGCACAAAAGAGATGGGTTAAGTGCAGAGGATACATTTCTTTGGATGTATCCCTTCTCCAACACGCCGGAGCCAAATGGCTGAATTCGCTCATCAGCATTCAGCCATTCAGCTAAACAGAACCCTGGTAACGAGCCTTTCATCAGACTAAACTGGCTACAGAAGAGCTCCATCCAAAAGCTGCAGGACAGTAGCTCACCAGGACTGGACTTGAGCACTCCTGGTGCAAAGGTTGCCGACCCATGTTCTGGCGCTGTCATGCATTCTTTAGATGTTTCCCTGGTTCTGCACACCTGAATCAATTAAATGGCTCATTACAAGGCCTCTGCAGAACTTGGAGACATGCTGAAGATGTGTAATGGAGCCATGTGTGTTGAAAGCAGTGACGCATCTAGAGCATGCAGGACTCTTGGCCTTGAGGAGTGGAGTTGGGAACTCCTGCTCTAGCTGGCCTGTTTGGGTGTAATGTGAGCTATAAGTGTAGAAACACCAGTAGGCTGTCTGTGTGGTTGTGCTGCAAGCGTACCACAGATCCGCTGCTGACGTGGTGGTTAAAATTGGTGACGTTTAGTCTTTCGCTCCAGTTAAAGCCTACAAAGTCGGCCCGTGCAGCTGTGACCACTTCTATTTATGTACCTTTGTAATAAACAATATTTTTTGGACTATAAGGTGTACTTAAAATCCTTACATTTTCTCAAAATTGATTGTGCGCCTTATAATCCGGTGTGCCTTATTTATGATTACCGCTGTGTTTACTGACTGATTTTTATGTGGCACAATGCACTAAAAAATCTGTTAAAATGTGTAAGCACGACTTTGGTATCGGCCAATGTTAATGCCGATATATTGTGCATCCCTATTTTTGTGTGTTCTCTTTCATCATTTCAGTTGCTTGTAAAAATATTTTGATTAACTTCTCCGTCTGCACACTTATCTCTTTATTGCCTCTTGTTGCCATTATCCTTTTTTTACCTTTAGAAATGATCATCCATGCAATATTCATTTTCAATTCAACTGTCTTAATTTATTTTGATTAATTATTTTTATGTGTCCTGTAGTCGTTATAGCCCTATTAAGTGTGCGTGTTTATAGGTCCAGAAATGTCACAGCGCGCTTTAGGCATTAACTGGTCATGCAGTAAGTAGTCCACACACCCTACCGATTATAGCCGGTGGCCCACCAGTAGCCCGCACACAAACACTTTGCTACTCAGTATTATGTTAAAAACAATTCATGATATCTTGACAAATAACTTAAGCTGTTTTGTGTTTCCTCCAAGTGGAATAATACCAAGAAATTCTTCCCAAAAACAAACGGCATCACAACATTGACGCAAAGCTGAGCTGTGGCAGAAGCTGTCGACTCATCCGTGTCTGCTTTTCTGACTTCTACAGACAGCTTTTTTGAGACATCGTTTGCAAGTCACTTCACTCTGTGGAGGGTTGATGGACCTGAAAGCTGCACCTTTTCATGGATAAAACAATGTTCTCCTTGACTTTTTTTTCCCTACCAGAACTTAATGCATTCTCTCACAGTTTTAGCCTCAGTAAAAGGTCCCTTCTTCTGTGTTAATGTCCAGGCTATTCGTAGCTGTGCTAGGAAATTGTCGATTTTCGCGATAGATTATAATTTGTTTGACTTTGAAAGAGTCATTTTCATGCAAGTTAGCCTTGGTAGCTTTGGGTTTCGCAATGTTCTTCTGTCTGCGGTGCTGCCGCCTTTGCAGAGGTCAATCAGGCACGTTATTGTCACGGTTTCACCCACAGAGATCGTTTATTGAACAGATGCGCAATCTGTTGTGTCTGAGCATACTAGATTAGGTTAGATTAGACTGGACTACGCAATCTAGTCTGAGTCTCTGGTAATTTTTTGGAAGCCACAGGAAGGTTTTAGAAGGGTCCTGCTGTACGATTATGGGCAAAATAAAGATTTTTAGACTTTTTTTACATTGGTTCATCTCCAGAGTAGCTTTAACCTGTGCTCAATATGAAGTTTAATACTATGTATACTTTGTTAGGAGAATGCATAATGACAAAAAGTTATAGGTTAAAAAGCACAGCACAGACATAATTACTTCTCTCTTTTTGACAATTTAAGACCTTTCTTAAGCCCCAACTTCATAATGATGACTCCCGTAAGCGAGCCAAACGTAGCTCTGATTTAACTGCCTGGCAAAGATACAAGCATGGATCATCAAACATCTTTGATATGCCGCTAAGCTGAAATATGCCCCCATGTCTCTGCTCAGATTCTATTAGCCTTGCTTGCGGATTACCAAAGTACGTGGACTCCGTTTTCTTCCCCATTAGATGCAAACGACACACATGACTTCAGCCCAGACGGGAGTCACCGTAAAGCGATCCCTCTCATTTGCAGCAGCCTCTGCGTTTCAGTAGACGTGAACAGCGTTCAAGCCGACACAGGCAGCAGTGATGTCAGCATGACAAGAGCCTAATGTGCGTTGCAGTGGAGTTAACCGCTTATGCAATTACTCAAGCAACTTGTAGGGAGAACAGATTCCACCTGCTGACTCTGATCTTCAAACCGCCGCCTTTGGTGTTATAACTCACCGAGCTTTAAAGGGGTTAGCGCATTTTTTTTTTTCGACCTGTTATTGCATGTAAAGCGGAACATTTTTGCAATAGAGCCTTATTTTGGCAGCGCTTTAAGGATAATTATCTGACGAGGTTAGTTCAGAAGGGGGATGCGATGAAAGATAGCGATGAATACTTAAAATGAGAAACCGTTGAATGCAGGTTCTCTATGAAAGAAGGGGAGTGCTGTTTGGATATCAGGGAACAGAGGCAAATATCTGACGGAGCTAAATCATATCCTTCCCTCTCAGCAGCGTAGGTAAACAGCAGGTGTGACATACAAAAACAGTCCTCCAAGCCAGCGTAAGAATTATACGATCCCCCTTAAAGAACCCGTGATGCCACTTTTTCGCATTTCCAAAAAAGGTATTCAGGAGAGAGTTGGGAACATTTAACTGTCAGGTTAATTCAAAATACTTCCCAAGTAGGAATCATAACATTGCGTTGGAGTCTCCCTGAATTCTTTTATTTATTTTTTTGTTCCTTTTTTGGTCAAAAGTTCAGTTGCTTTGGGAGTAAAAAGCAAACATGCTTAGCTGAACCCTTACTGAAATGAGAAACAGTTCTTAATATCTACAACTAAAAAGTCCAGAGGAACAAGCTAATGAGGGTTAAATGGCTTTGTATTTAAAGTAGGGATAGGGTCGATCCGATCCGGTATCGAAACCCGATACCAATGTTTTTTGCAGATCGGAAACATTCCGATCCAACCTGCAGACACCTCCAATCCATAATTTGCGTCTGTGCTTTAATATTTTCTACTGGAAAGTCTCCAGAGTCTCTGCCGGCTGC
This sequence comes from Fundulus diaphanus, assembly GCA_037039145.1. Lineage (NCBI taxonomy): Eukaryota > Metazoa > Chordata > Actinopteri > Cyprinodontiformes > Fundulidae > Fundulus > Fundulus diaphanus. The sequence continues at coordinate 20,575,863 of CM073133.1, read as the reverse complement.
TCTGCTAGCTGGCTGGTAACTGGAAGGGATTTCCCGAATGGAGCCGTGTTTCCGCCTCCATTCAGGAAGTCCATCTCACAGTTGTCCAGCTAGCAGAGGCGCAGTGAGCCCCGCACCGTGGCTAACCAACTTTTAATCACAACATGCCCGCTGTGTGGAAATATGTTACACTAGAGACACCGTAAAGCAAGACCGCAACGTATAATGTTTACAAAGACGCTGTACTGAGAGGCAGAAGCTTCGCCACGACCAATGAACAGAAACACCTGAACAAGCCCCATTGGAAGAGCACGGGGATTTTAGCTTTAAGGGGAAGACCGCAGACTTTACAGTCAAGCCTACCAATTTCCTGCATTTCTTGTGACAAATTCATACATTTCCCACACTTTAAGCAAAATTGACGAAGCAGGGAAACTGATAGTAGCAGGTTTGATGAGGGAATTGAGCGTCTAGTGCCTTTCAGTCTCTACCAGGTACCACTGCAGACCTGTCAATGTTTACACCTATTGTACTTTTTTATATTTGACAGTTCAAAACCTTGATTTGTGCTGATCACATGAAGCAGCCCTTTGTATTTTATTTGGAGAGGGCTACTCTTTGAGTATAATAATAATAATACATGTTTTTTATATTCCACTTTATATCTGGTTTACATATCTCAAATTGCTAGTGTAAAAAAGAGAACTAAAGTAGAATTAAATGAGAGGAAAATCATAAGTGATTTAAAATAAAGTTAGGTTAAACATCTTTTGAACAGCAGGAATTACCCTTCATGGATATCTGTCTTTGATTTAATAAATACTGTCAATTTGAAACCTTCACAGATGCACATTTGTCTCAAATTGTCTTTTGGTATATACTGGTTTACATTCTTACATATCATGCTATCTGGTGGAGAGTTTTTACAGCCAATATGGTTATAATAACATTAAATCAAACTAAGCTCCGGTGTCGTAATGGTATCAATCGATATCCAAATTACAATATTGGTAATAGTGATGAGATGTGGGTTGATGCATCCCTCCTTTAAAGCATGAATTATGATTTGGTTGCTGCAGTGCAGCTTTTTAAAACTTGGACTTTTCTGTGAGACAGGACCTAAAAGATGGATTTTGGAATTGGACATTCAGCAATCAGTTCCGTCTGCAACTTGTAGTAGGATTGTAACGATGCTGAAATTTTAAACCCGAGATACCGATACTAAGAAAAATACTTGATACTATTTCCGATGCAGTAGCAAAAAATTTTTTGAAGGCACAGGTTATTTCTGGTTAAGAGCAAAACATTCCCATTTACAATATGACAAACTTAACTTTTAGTTATTTTATTATAGCAAAACCTATAATTGGGGTACGTTTCAGCCCTCATTTAGAGGAATATATAATTGTCACTAAATTGTTTAGCAAAACAGTGGACAAAAAAACAGTAAAAGTATAATTATCCTTTATGGAAGTATGTACCTTTGATTCATTGGTACAATTACCTTATTTAATTATACTTGCTTAGTTTTAGTTGTCAATGTGCTCTTCCATTTGCCTGTAGATTTGCTGTTGATGAAATTAAATTTTACTACAGAGGGACAAGTAAAGGACCATTCAATACTAAAATAAATTTCAAAACAATAACAAACATGAATTGGGTGCATTTTTTACAGTGTAAACAAGGATCTGGTCCATGCTAATGTACTCAGGTGCAGCGCTGTACAAATTCTGTCTTTCTGGTAAATTCACATTTTCGTGAGCGATCAACTACAGCAGCGGGGTAGGTTGCTACGAGTTCCATATTTTTTCTGTTCTTATTGTTAGCCTAAGCCTGGATCAGTCATGACCTGTTATAATTACCCACACTAGCCTCCGACTAAAAAGAAAAGCAACTGAGGATGGACAGGTTTGTTTCGTTGCTTCACTATTTATTAGCTGACTGAGCCGTCTGCTGGCTAGCGTTTTTCTGCGCTGATTTGTACCACAGCAGAACTGGGCTGTTTGTGTCTGTGAAGCTAATATTCAAACAGCTAGCGTTAGCTTGTGTCAACCAGGAGGTTTACTACTTCACTGTTGCAGATACAGCAGCTTTAGTGACACTTTTAAGTCGCAAAATGTATTTCTTTTTTTGGTGGGAAAGTTTCCCTAAATAATCGACATTTTAGGAGAGTTTAAAAGTTGCATCACTGCGGTCAGAACAGATTGTTCAAAAGTGAATGGGTCCATTTATATTGATTATGACTGAAATGAGTATATGAATAATTTTTTTTTTTATACATCAATTTTATAGAGATATAAATTATTTTGACAAACCTAACGTGTCCTACCCCTAGGAAATATTCCTCTCTCCATGAGGGCAAGATGTTGTGTAACTCAATGTAAGTCTGTGTTCTAAATCTGGCCCCTCTGAAATTAAATGTAATTATTTTTTTTCTTAGTCTGTCCTAAATAAGCTGTAGAACAAAGAAGACTTTGAAAGTTACCTTCCATTTATCAATCAGGCACAATTCTGTGTTGACCAATCACATAAAATCCCCCCAAAAAGGCATTGAAGTTTATTATTTTTGTGACAAAATATAAGGTAAAAGGAATATTAATAGTTGTGCAAGCAGCTATTTCTCATTCATATCAAGCAGCGATGGGATGCAGATTCCAATACAGTAGTTTTTTTGTGACCACTTGAGGATATCTTGTTTAAAAATGGCTGAAACGTCGAGCATGTCACAGTTGTTGACAAAACGGTGTCATTTTACGTCGTCCCTGTGCATCAGTACGTTATACATGTGATACACATCCTTACTCTCTGTGACGCCATAAATCACGCAGCAGTGTAATGTGGAACAGGTGAGGAAAAAGTACAAAAGCACCATCTGTTCTTCTAGTTTTACTTAAAACACGTTCCTATGTCCTTTTGTTACATTTCTGCATCTGGAGTCAACCCCCATGTCTGTCACACTGTGTTCAGAAAAGTACCCAACGTTTGATCTAAACCCTAAAATGTATTTTAATTCTACACAAGACTTTTCCTCACCTTGTGGTCATTCCTACAGTCGGCCACACGGTGGAGCTGTGAGGTGGGAAAGCTGTAAGTGACATTTTTAAACGTCGCCTTCTTTAATGCCTGGGTTTATTCGTGATTTATCGGCCACTTAAAGTTCATAAATACTTGATATACTAATTATATGAGTAGGACATCTGTAAACCCTGGATGAATTGCTTCTTCACAAGATATTTTATGGCATGATCAAAGAGTACACAAAAGCCAAAAGCAATAAATTAAAGCAGGAACATTAGAGAATTCTACAAATTTGCAAGCTAACAAAACAAAGCTTTTTTTTCCTCCCTTGTTCTTGGCTGACTGTAATGGTAAAAACCTGCTTAACAATCACTGTGCTATTAGCGCAACATACAACAAACATGGTTAATAAAAACAACTGCATGTATAGAAACTCCAGCATACTAATGTAGAATTGCGGATTAACGCC